>JASVER010000013.1:14054993-14067684 GCA_030449065.1 Oceanodroma leucorhoa | reverse complement strand
CCGGGGCACGCGGGGCGGGGCGGGCCTTAAAGGGGCCGCGCGGTGGCGGCGGCTGGTGGCGCGACGCGGCCGATGGGGGGCGCCGCAGTGCGCCGYCCGCCCGCCCGCTGCGAGCGGCGGCGGGTGGAAGGCGGGTGGGGCAGGGTCCACCGGGCCAGCTCCGGGCCCGGGCAGCCGGCAGCCGCCGCCTCTGGTTTACCAGCCGTAGCTGGGCAGTGGGAGCTCCACCGCAAGCAGCAGCTGCTGTTGTTGGAGGCCTGCGGAAACGCTTGCAAACCCCCTCCCCGCGGCGCGGCGTGCTGCTGCACGGACACGTGGCGCTCGCTCTCCGCCCAGTGCCTGGGAACAACGGCTGTGAAGGGGCCTGGAGCCCTCTCTGGCCTTCTGTGCTCATCTCCCGGAGCAGGAACAGCTCTGCGGCAGCAAGGGAGAACGCTGCTGCAAAATCCAAGTCGTTTCCTTGCGTTTTCAACCCTTCATTCCCAGGCTGAGGGGTTTGTCTCACAGCAAGGTGCCCATTGCCTGTGCTGTGGCCGGCACAGAAGCCGTGCTGAGCCYCCCCTCAGCAGCTGCTATTTCAGAAGATGTCCATCTGCCAGCCTGTTCCTTGCCCAGTCTCCTCCGCTTACCTGCTGGCAGCCCCTTCGGCTCCCTGCAGCCAGACCCTGCTGGTGGCAGGCCTGTGGAAACACAGGCCACACCTGGCTTCGTCCTGCCGTGCAGCACCAGCAGAGACAGGTTGTTGGCAGGAAGGTCCAAGGCTGAGCCATTGCTGGAGGAGGAGAGCACGCTCACGGGGGTTTGGTGCATGCAGGTGTAGGGGGAAGTTCTACACCTTCCTGCCGCCTCCTCTCTCTCCATCTGCTATTTACAGCCTCTCCCAAGACAACACTTCTGTATCCAACAATGCATGCAGGGAATCAGGAAGGATCTCTCTTTGCTTTCCTTTCTCTTCCTTGAATTAACACTTACCTTCTATAGATCTGCTATGTTATTCATATTTTTTTATGGATAGTGAGCTGTTTTCCCTCTTATATGGAAGGGAAGCGTATGTAGCTCTACTRGAAAGGTGGAGGGAAGTTTACTTTTCCTGTTTTTCTGCAATAGCACAGTGATTATTCATAGTAAAAGCCCAYAATAGGCTACAGAAATGGCTTGATCGGTTGTAGGAGTTGAATACGTTACATGACAAAACATTCCCTATAAATACTCCCCTTGTAAGCACTTCAAAACCAAAAAGCAGGGAAAAAACTACATGGTCATCTGGAAAACGTGCCTGAAGGCAGGAAGGAAGAGACTGGGAGCTAGAGCTGCACACAAACCTGCCGAAGCACACAGCTGCTCTTTTTGTGAAATCTTGGACGTGGGCCAATATTTTCGCTCTGTCCCTTCCACCTTTGCAKTTTGCTCTAGTTTGACCCGTTGGGGCAGCTCTTCTGGACCTGGAGGAAAAGTTCGAAAACTCACACACCTCTGAAAAAACAAGAGTGGTGAGGAGGCTGCCATGCTGCTCCCTCTGCTCAGAGCTTTAATACACACAGAAAGGTGCAACTCCTGGCAAATCCTCACTGAAATGGCCTCTCACTGGAGGCTGGTTCACATTTTCAGGTTCAACCAGTTAATGTTTTKAAATGTTTAGAGGTACTTTTTCATTTCTATGCTATACTTTGTTTCTTTAATTCTCATTCATACATATTTCTCTTTATAACTGTATCAAGCTGTAATAAAAAACACTACACTCTTCCTTTGGGGCCTCAGATACACTAATGGGACTGTGCTTGGTTTTTTTTGTTTATCGTGGAATCACAGAAATCAGCATTTACAGGCTATCTTATATGTCCARAGTATYGCACAGACATTAACTAATGCCTTTTATATCGGATTTGCCATACTGCATTAGGACATTCAAAAAAYGTGTGGATGTGGTACTTCAGGACATGGTTTAGTGGGCATGGGTGCTGGGTTGACGGTTGGRCTYGATGAYCTTAAAGGTCTTTTCCAACCTTAATGATTCTATGATTCTATGATCAGACCACCGATCTGTCTAATMCAATATCCAGTTTCTAGCATTAGCCAACAGCCGATGCTTCAGAGGAAGTAAACGCCACCAACTGCCGCCGAAACAGGTACTTCCCTCTTCGCAGCCCGGTGCCTGTGACCTGCTGGTTCCATTCTTTTCGGGCTCCAGGTTCTGAACAAGGAGGTGAAATATTTTCCCTTTATTACACATGTGTTAATAAAGGAAGACCAGGAGCTGCCCCACCAGAGTGCCTCTCCCACAGGTGAAAAGTTTATGGTCTCAACCCAGGTATTTTGACACAATTTTCCTGATATTCAAAGGCTTTCAGGTTGCTTGAGTAGAAATGAAAAGAAATAATGCACTGAAACATTTAATTTTGGGTAGCAGAAATTTTAAAGCACGAAAGCTGCCAAACTTCACCAGAAGGTCGAAGCATGGTTATTTTGTGCAGCCCCAACTGATTAAACAATTAATTTCTTATCCAGTGGTTATGGATGTTGCTTTTATTCCACAGAAGGAGTATTACTATCACACGAGTCTTAGCCCATCAATACGCTCCTTCCTGGCAGAGATGCCGGCACGCATTTGGTGAGGCTGCGACTTGCTGGCAGGGGGCTGGGGGGAAGAGGGCGGCCCATACGTGGGGGCAGTGGGGCACCCCACACCGCATTTTGCCCCGGTCCCCTTGGCAAACCCGTGGCAGTGGGAGGGCGGGGGAGGCCGGGCTGGAGAAGCCCCATTTTACAGCATTACAAAGCATCTCTCCTAGTGCAGCGAACGCGTGCTGTTCTGCACGCCATGATAGTCCCCCCACAGGGACAGCTGCTGACCTCCAGATCCAGACCTGCCACTGGATTATTCATATAAAAGAAACATCTTTTTAATCCCAGCCATGAAATTCTTATCCTCTCCTTCAAACTGCTGAAAGCCCTTCACATCCTTGTGATAACAAATGGTACCTTTCACCCTCATGCACACACCTGCCCATCCCTTSCATCCCATGATGGACTTCACAGGTTATCGATGTCTGTCCAGGCACCACGTATCTAACRACCCCAATTTCGAGTTAATTTCCCTTCTGAGAGAGAAACCACAGATAAAATATGTTTCCTGATGGTARTGCTCAGCTGGAAAAGGTCTCATGACAGTCTGAGCTCTATCAGAGGAGAAAAAATAGCCTAAGAGATAATGTTACCTCCGGCTGTGATACAACCCATCCTTGCTCATGAGCCTGGGGTAACGCTACCATCCTGTGCGACATCCTCCCCAGCAGACAAGGAGGGAGGGCTGTACCTGCTCCGTGCCATTTGCTCTCTCCTCCACAGAGGTGCCCAGCCAGCTGAAAGACTGACACAGCTTCACTCCAAGAGCCAGCTGCCASAGAGACCCTTCAGCACCCAGCTCAGTCACCAAAGACTTTTTGGCTTCACAGGRCTCCCTCACAAACCTTTTCTCCTTAGTGAGACAGGTCCGAAACTCTTACTACTGGGATGCAGGACAGCTACTCAMCTTTGGCTGCTTCCATCAATCCCCCATGTCCAGATTCCGGTGGGAAAGCAGGTACCTGGCATCACACCAGAGATGCCTTTTGTTCCTTAGASCCGGCAGCATGCCAGGCATGATTCCAGCAAACGGCATCTCCCACTTGGGCATACATGACAGCMAGACACGCTCTTGCTCCTTTGCCTTCTTGCTGATAACACCTATGTGACCTGTTCATTGGCAACTTGTTTGAAGTGGGATTTGTGCAGCAGTAAATCAGTTTTTAAGTGCTCCTGAAATCCCCACAGCTCATTAGCCTCCTGTACAGTTTACCTCTCCTGTTTTGCTTTGTTTTCTCCCACTTCCTTCTGCACGCATCTCCTGTTCTGCCAGCCCTCRGTTACACTTCCAGGATCATACACTGGAACCCATGCACATTTTTCATGTTTAGCAGGGCATTACTTATTTATTAAAATTCAGAGTAGATGTAAACAGAGAAGCTCATCTCCAAAAGCCTACTGAAGCAACATGGGAAAACCAACAATAAAACAGAAATCTTGGCACACCATCCACCTTTCCACCTTGCTGAAGCACTCCAGAAGCAGAGGGGATGACGCTGAGCCCCTCACCTCCAAATCCCTTTAGCCCTCTCTCTGCCCAGTTCATAGCCTGCTGATAAAAGATAGGTGAGCCTAAACCAGGCTGCGAGCATCATCCCTGCCATGACATTTCCCTTCTCAGAACACTGCCAATATTGACTGCACTGAGATAATTTCCCTCTCTGTGAGTTGAAATGCAGCACGCAGTTGTGGAGCAGCCGCTGGGGCTGTCACGCCGTTGTGGGAGCCAGAAGACCCAGCTYGCAGCCTGGGAGCTTACAGAGATTTGGGGCTTGAAGCTGTACAACATTTGTTCTGTACGTATAGGCCTGTACCGAAGGAGCTCAGAAAAAAAAAAAAATCATCTCCTAGAAACTACCCAGAGCTTTTCTCTCTGAGGGAAACAAACAAGGCCTTAATTAATTTTCTTTCAAATACAGCAAATTGACTTCTGCTCCAGTTGTGCTAGTTTCAAGCCACACAGCACAATGGTATTAATTCCACTTCACTTAAGGGCTAAATGTTCAGAGCAAGAGAAAGGGAGTTTCCTGTAGGTCTTGCTCATGTTGAAGTCAACAACTAAACCACCTTGGTTTTCACAGGAGCAGCTTCTTCAGAGCCTGCGTTTCTGAGGTTGACTGTGACGTGCCTCTGGTTTAGCACAGCAAAATGCAGGATACATTGAAGGCACTGGCTGAGCAAGTTGCCAYATCCTGCCTCAGATTTCATTTTACAGGCTCAAAGATCGAAGTTCTTATAGTGTCCTGTCCTAAGGCTAGCTTACTGGTTTGCTGATGATCCTAACTAGCTCCGCTGTCTCAAACTTCATTTAATCTTTCTTAACACCAAAGTCCTGCCTGCAGGATTTCCTAACACTGGAATAACACGCAGCATTCTGGACAGAGTCTCCTCGGTACCTCGCAAACCGGTGGTGTACTCCTTCACCTCTACCAGAGACACTTTGCCCRAAAAACCAGAAGATCACATTGGCCTTCTTAGCATTTGCTTCATATGGGTAGCTCAGAGCCACCCTGCAATTGGCACCTAACCCTTGAGATGCACCCAAATCCCAGCAAACGATTTGCCCGGGCACAGCACCGCTGTACAGCAGCCATCCTGCACGGATGTCTCGGCRTGGTGTTCTACAGTGCCATGGTATGCTGTGCTAAAAAGCCTGAGAGATGGAGAAAAAAAAAACCCAACAAAATCCAAATTACTGAGTCCAGTGAAACTGTTGGTGTGAGCAGAGAAACTGCAGAATCTGACTTATATACACATATATATGAAACATCAGCTCTACAAAACTCTATGGGAAAATACTCATCCTGCCCCCTTTAGTATCTGTTCAATGATACAGTAGCTGTATCACTGCCTATGTGCTACAGTAAAGAGGTACAGGGGACCCCCTCTTGCTTGTCTGAGGGATTATGTTTAAAAGAGGCTGAAGGACAAGATCTCCTTCATGTAAAATCCTGTGACTAATTTAAATTACCTTCCAACCATCTTGAGATCTTCCTGCTGCCAAATTTATCTAATATATTTAATATACTGCTTCATTATCACATTGGCCATGCACTGCTTAGGGAAGGTGTTATTATTCCTCTTCACAGATGGAAGAGGGAGGCCCAGATCCCCAAAGATACCCAGTCATAGCATTTATTTAGGTAAAAAAGTGACAAAGCAAAGAACTGAACCTGTTCCTGTCTAATACCCACTGTCCTCAACCCTTCTTTCCTTCCAATGAGAATTTCATGTTCCAGGTTCTCCTGTGAAAAGCAGCCCGATTTACTCTCAGCTTCTCCTTTCATTGTCAGTTTTGAAAATGAAATTAAGAAAGTCAGACATCTCTTGAATTATTCTTCARAATGAAGGGTAGCTGTAAAAATCTTTCTATTATACAGTGGGTTTTTGTTACGGGACATTTGTTAACTTCTTGGATTCCCATCTGTTCTTTCCACATGATGTTGCATTGTTTGGCTATGTATGGTGACTCTGTACACCTCARGGAAGCAGTAAATCTTCATTTTCTTTCCTTTCTATAAAAACTCAGCCCTTTTCAAGTTGCAGAGCAGCATATTAAAACTACTGTCTGCTGACTTTCATATTTTCTGAGGCAACATCTGGCATAAAAACTGATGGCAAATATGATCAGAGTTAGGAAGATTTCCTTCCAGCAGCCTTCCAGCTGGCTTTATTCCCAGATATCAGCCCAACGGAAAAGAAAAATCTATTTAGCACTGTCTCCAGCTGCAGTCTCTCACTCTTCAGGTAGAACCGTTTCCCTTCCCAGGGAGGTTTTGATGACAGGATTCAGGTGACAGGATCTGAACTGCACTGGAACTGGTACAGCCTCCGGAGTTCAGGGTGGATGCTCTCTGATGCCTAAGGAATTAGGAATCCCAGCTCTTGCTTTAGAAGAATAATAGAGTTTATCCCCTCCAAAGTGTAAACATACAGATATAGATATAATTTTGAGGAATTTAAATGTAATCCTATCATTATGGGTAGTAGGCTTCAGCTGCAGACATTCGCCTGTAATTAAGCAGAATTATTTATAAGGGGGTTTGGCTGTAGTCAAGGCAGACCTGGTAGCTCAGCTTATTGTTAAACAGTGTTAAAACAACATGGGCAGCTCAGCCCTGGGCGACCACCTCGCTGGCCTCATGTGGGTGCATGATGTGACTCTGCCCGTGTGTGAACGCTCTGCCTCCACCAGCGTGATATTTGTCTTTCAGTTCTTCTGAATTCTGGAGGCAGGCATCACAGGCTTAGTGCTTCTTTGCCTTTCTCCTCGGGCCGTAATGTCTATCAATGCAGGCTGAGTGCAAAGCCCCCATATACCCCTTTTACGCTCCTTACACATGGTTGTAGAGCTAACGAAGCAAGGAAGGGTCCAGCTCCCAACTCCTGACCCCTCTCTCATGCTCCCTGCTGCATTTCACTCGCAGATGAGAGCAGAAACAAACAGCGAATCTTTTTCTTCTGTCTTCGAACTCCTTAGCACAGTACCATCAGGCAAGAGCCAGTACAATCTAGGAATGCAAAAGTAGCTCATATTTAGACTGGAACATTAAATACTATACCCTGGAAAAATATGTCTTGGTGCAGCTTCTGGTRGGGGAAGGAGGAGTGATGTGAGATTTTTGCGGTTCCCCTAAAAATAACTAACTGATAAAATCCATACTATGGTCAAGGTAGAAATCATATAGGAAGAGAAAGAATGTCTTACTATTCAGCTAATAAACACCKCAGATTGGTTAAAACTAAAATAATTTAAAATCTCCAGTCTTAATCTAACAGTTTATTCTGTTTGATTACACTTTGCATTTTACTCCCCCTGAAGAGCATCACCAGTAATGTCATATTTCCCACTGTTCTTCAATAGCTTCATGTTGTGATTTCCAGGCTGTGCTAGAACAAATAATGCAGCTTGGAAACTGAAGCGGCATGCAAGATCATTTGCTCAAAACCAACAGTTGTCAAGTAAATGAATGGAACGTAATCRATTTTCAGCTTCAGCTTGAAAATGTAACCAGTGTTACCATGTAATCTTCCTGTTGAGTTTACACTCAATGGCACTTGCTTATTAGAGATGATTCTGGGTCAATGCCTACTACTAATCTTAGTAATAATGGGGCAATGGTTGGGGTCCCGATCAGGGATCAGAACCCCCTTGTGCTAGGTGCTGTACACAGCTATCACAAAGGTACTCCCTGCCCAAAATGAACKGTCAAGCTATGGCCCGGTCTATATTGAGGATACTTCTGCACACAGGACAATGAGGTCTGTCCAAGCTGGATTTTGGTGAACACTGAAAATAGTAAAACTCAACGGAAAAGTTTGCTTTTTCTTTGATGAAAAAAGCAAGCCACAGTATTTCTGTATGGATAGTAGCTCATGGAGATGTAGTCTGTAGTCCTGCACAGACCACTCCAATGGTGTACTCTGACCTCTCATATAACAAAGACTTCCTCATACTGATTCTGTGTGATTCATGTATTTGTTTATTCCATCTTAATTTTGCTCTATGACCCTGGGGCCAAATCCATCCTCCACGATTCACCATGTGCAAGGGCTCCGTAATGCCCTCACGATCCATGGGCTCTCCATTAGAAGCAAAGCCTGACCGGAAGAACTGAGTGCATGAGGTTCAGCAGCAGCATATTGGATTTGGTTTGGGCCAAAATATGCCAGTGTTCTATTTTCTCCAAAAATAACCACTGGCAATGGAATATCCCCAAAAGCAAATAAAATGTACTCTCACATCTATATTTGTTTCCATGGAAATATGCAGTGACAAGGTTTTTTCCCTTATTTTCAAAATTTGCTTTGTCAGTCTACGATATTTTTTCAGACAGCCCTGGTAGCAGGTTTTACCCAAATACAAARGTTACTGCAGATGTGCCAAACTCACACAAAGCCAAGTAGAGAGCTGTTCATCGTGACCTCAAGAAAGCATCAGTGCAGCMACACTACTGCCAGTCCTTAATACATAGAGAGCCAACTGTCTGGASATCCTTTCAGCCAGGGACCAACGTAACCTTGCGTTATTGAGGACCAAGTGTTTTTGGTGAGACACCAAACAACACGSGCCATTGTGTTACCCAGCAAGCTGAACACTAGTAACTCACTGTCAGCACAGTTCATATGCTGGYCTTAGACTCCAGCTTTATATTAGGCTGAAGGGCGTAGTATTTGTAGTGCAAGTCTGTCCCCAGTGGCTGCCAAACATTTTGCTTCTGGCGGTTGCCCTCTGCATTGTCCCTCGCCATATGTCACCATCTCCAGCTACCTCCTTTTATCTGCTTCCCCGCTCTGCGCATCTGCCCCAGCGAGAAGCTCCGTTTCTCTAGAGAATCATCTAAAGTGGCTGAGGCCCAGCCAGAGATGACAACATTAAGCAGAGCCTCTGGGCTGTGAGCGGTGGGGACGGTGCCTCGGCTTTGGGCAGTTACTTTGCAGTGGCTCAGGGTGCTGCGCGCCCACTGGGACAGCCTGGCAGGGGGCTGCAGGACAGCCCCTGCGACCCAGGGGAGGAGGGAGGCTTTGCCGGCCTCTCCCGGGCAGGCAGCTTGTGGCAGCAGGAGGAGGATAGCAAATGCCCATCCTGCTGCCCGCAGAGGATGGGAAAGGCAGGCCCTGGCAGGGCCGCGGGCAGAGCAGAAGCAGGGAGTGATAAAAGACAAAGCACAGGAGTGGATAAAAGGAGCCAAAGCTGAAGTCTCCCGGAAGAGGACTTTGGCTTTTGTCAGGGTGTTACACTGACATTGTGGCGTGCTGGGTTTCAGTCCTTGGCTACCAGACAAGCCCAGCGTGTAAAGTCTCATGKGACTTCATGTTCAGCATTAGCTCAGAGCGCGCTGCAGAATCACTCAGGTGGAGGGGCTGCAGGACTGTAAACAAAGGATTATGGCATGTGGCAAGGGGCTGTTTATGGGGCAGGGACCAAGGGTATCATGGGGATGGGGATCAGTAAGACCTTTGACCGAGTGCCTCATTAAAGTTTTAAACTAGTACTTAAACCGTCCAGCTGGCAGAGGAAGGTTGTGCTGGAGAGGCTCTGGTGTGTCTGGGAGGGGTGCAAGAGCTGCCTCCACGCTCATCCTCCTGCCCCTCCGGAGGACACTGGGTGCCTGTGCTCCATCTGCAGCTAGAAAGAGAAGGACGCTGTGCCTGGGAGATACCAGCAGCCTGTAGCCTAAAAACTGTGTCAGAGGGCTCCATACTCTCCTCTCCCCAAGGCTGTCGCCTTCCCCCTATCCCCAGGGCTCAGGAAGGAGTAGGAGTATTCTGGTGCAAAACCAGGAGGAGTCTAAACAGGAGTGAGTAGGCTGAGAGTAGCTACACAATAGCTAGGTCAGGGTCCTCCCAACAACAGTGTAAACACAGAGTGAGAAAGAGAGCATAGAAATTGCAAACTAGATGGAGACAGGATTCAGCGTGGAAAACAAAAGCTATTTAGCAAGGAGGAAATAATTCACCAACTAATGTTCCCCATGGCAGAGGGGGGAACAGTTCTGGAAATTTAAACTCCGTTGAGCAAACTGTAGGAAAGCTAGCAAATTAAAAAAGGGGACATGAGGAGATCTTAGAGAGGAGGAAGGCAACGCACCGGCACCAGGACTGTGCACACAGCGACCCTGTGCCAGGCAGCACGGAGGTAAGTGCAGGGCAGGAGCCCACCGCTCAGTTCAGGGCAGCAGCTACTGGGAGACCCTGACACACCAGGAGAAAGTCAGAAGAAAGGCGACAGCTCCTTGTGCAACTACAGGGGATTGATTTGCAATGGCAGTATGTTTTCCTTGGCTCTGAGGGGATATCGAAACAGTTTGCCAACATTTGTAAGGCAAACCCAAATAGGAGGGAGGGCAAATTACTTACTAGAGAAGATAAAACAGAGAGAGGAAAAACTGAAGCTGAAAGTAACCAATAACATTTTACCAATAAGCTCTAGCAGGTTGTGAAATAGCTCTCACGAGGAGATCAGGGAAAAACCCACGTATGGGCAGTTTTAAAGTTGGATGGGAAGAAAGTAATTAATACATGCGCAATGAAGAGAGTACAGAAGATTTTGTTGAAGTGATACAAATATTTCCACCCTCACAATCTGTAGTCCCAATTTTCCACTGCCCTGCATCTCTTGCTATCATTAACAGCAATGCAAAGAAGGAAAATATTTATTAAAGCAGGAGCATATCCTTATAGTACTGCTCCACTTAAGTGTGTAGATTTCTAGACCTTTCTAGCCAACAGAGAATTAGGGTTTATAATTGTGTGTGGGAAAATGACTCACTAGCAGTGATCCTCTTCAACTCCTCCAGAGATCGCCTCCTGCCCCATCCCAAACCTCCTTTAGTCTTGATGAGGTAGGGATATAACTCCATGTTTGGGTAGCGTGTGTTAATATCTCCTAAAGTCATATCCAGCTGCTTCTAAAATCTCCCAATAAATCCCCTTCCAATTGCATTTGGGAGATCACTTACGGGATTTCTAAAGATCCACAAGGAAACCTGAAAGATCACGGCCCAAATACAGCCCCATGCAGGCTGAAACAGCAACCTGCCGCAAGCCCCGAGAAGCCCACACCTTACCTGGCATATACACTTACCGGCTTAGAATTTTCCATGAGGAGGGAACACAGCCATGGCTTGACAGCTATGGTGCTGCAGCTAGTATTAATGGTTAGCCCCACCAGCCAGTGAGCTGGGCTCTTCAGGCAGCAGAGAGCTGTTCCCTGGCCTGAGGATTTTTCACATAACTAATTACCAAGCTTTATAACTGTCCCCTGCGGACTATGATGATGATGAATGAATGAGATCGGATTAGTCAATATGGTTTATTGGTGGAGTTTGCCCACTCGCTGTGGATGCATTATTACTGTGTGCATTCATCAGCACAAGGATGAGCACGATTCAAAGTCTTTGCCTGTACAGTATGAAACCACAACCAACCTGCAGCTCTTCAGCTTTCTCCCAAGGACTCTTGAGGCCTTTCCTGGGTCCCTCTGTTGCTCTGTATCCTTGTCCTGGGCCATCCTGGAAGTCCTTTGGAGAGTGCCATGTCCCTCCTTATTAAAGCAAAGCAGATCAAGCTGCACCTGTGGAGGTTAAATGAGAAACTGCTGAAAAGCACTGAAGTCGTAACACAGTGGGTAATAGTGCATTTGCTACTACTGTCCTCTGCCTGACAAAATCAGAGTTGCTCCACTATGTGGCACAGATGCTCTGCAGCTCCACAACCAGTAGCGATCCCCTTTTTGCTGAACAGTATTTCTAAAGCAGGGCATTCCTCAACCACACTGGGGCTATTAAGCCCAGGATCCCTGTAGAAACAGGGGATCTATCAAAGCATGTTCARAGTGGGTACCTGCAAAGGTGTACTGTATTGCCTATAACATCGCTCTAGTTACCCCTCATCAGTCCTGACACAGCCCTGCAGCAAGCAATAGCTTGCATTAGCACTAAAAGGAATAGGGTTTCATGGCTGCAAACTGCTTTGGACTGAAATTTGAGAGCTGTGCCTTTCCATTCTATCTTTGCCACGAATTCCCTAGGTGGCCCAATGCAGGCACCTTCATCTCCCGGTGGCTCAGTTTGCCATCTGTAAAACTGGGTTAGCATCCCCTTCTCCTTCTTACACCCCTTTTATCCTCGCTTATATTAACTGCAAATATGGATGGRCTTGTTCGTGTGCAGGCACGGTGCAAAACAGGGGGCACGACCCTGGAAGTGCCGCTCATATGGGGAAGGTCTGCAGGGAAAGATGAGTGCGTAGAGGAGCAAGTGCAGGGAGGGATGCGTGCACGGAGGGGCAGGTGCACGGCAGGACGCCGGGATGGAGGGATGCGCACACAGGGATGTAGGGATGCGCACACAGGGATGGAGGGAAGCGCGCACACAGGGATGTAGGGATGCGCACACAGGGATGGAGGGAAGCGCGCACACAGGGATGGAGGGAAGCGCACACAGGGATGGAGGGATATGCACATAGGGATGGAGGATGCCTGCAGGGAAGGACACACCTGGCGGGCCGGGCCTTTGCCCACCGCCCGAGCCACCCCCGGCGCCGCTCCCGCCGCAGCAGCGCCTGG
>JASVER010000013.1:14001832-14054018 GCA_030449065.1 Oceanodroma leucorhoa | reverse complement strand
ACCTGTCCCCTTCCCTCCCCAAACACACCCCAGCTGCACTCCCCCACCCCAGCACCCCCCGCTGCAGACCCCGCCACCCCTCTCCAGCTCCTCCTGCCCGCCCTGCCCTTGCGCCTTGCCGGGGAGACAAAAGGGGTCCGTGCGCCCTGCTCGCTGCCGTCCCGCTCACCCGCCTCCGCTCTCTCCCTTGCAGGCTGAGCCATGGTGGAGCCGCCGGCTGAGCCTCCCCCGCAGCCCTGCCCGGCGCCCGGGGGGGCAGCCGGGGGAGAGCCGTCCCGTCCCGGGGAGCAGTCGCCGCTGCTGCACCTGGACCTGTACAACTTCGACTGCGCGGCGGCGGAGGGCAGCCGGTACGTGCTGACCAGCCCGCGGTCGCTGGAGGCCTGCGCCCGCTGTGCCGTGCGGCCGGTGGAGCTGCTGCCGCGGGCGCTGGGGGAGCTGCTGCGGGAGGCCCCCGGGCGCTCCATGCGGGTAGCCGCCGGCCTTTACGAGGCCTACGAGCGGGAGCGCCGCCGCAAGCTGCAGCAGTGCCGGGAGGAGCGGGAGAGGATTATCCGGGAGGAGAAGAGGCGGCTCCTCGCGCCCCTCGGCAGCCTGCCGCCCTCGCCCGCTGCCCGTGTCGCCCCCCGGGCTGCTGCCGCCACCACCACCACRGCCGCCGGCGGGCCCCGGCCCCATGGCGGGGGGAAGGCCGGGGCGTCAGGGGGTGCCAAGGCCAAGAGCCACTCCTTGGACTCGCTACAGAAGCGCCGTGAGGGCAGCTGGGGCAAGACCTCCTCTGAGTCGGGAGCCTCATCCTCCTACAGTGGGGAGAGCCTACGGGAGCGTGGGGGCAAGGGGGGCAGCCGGGGCCGGGGGAGAGCCGCCACCGGCTCCCTGCTGGGGCGCAGCTTCAGCCTGGGCGACCTCAGCCACTCGCCACAGACCGCCCAGAGGGTGGAGAGGATCGTCAGGGAGGTGAAGAGGAGGAAAGGCCTCTCGGAGGTGCCCGAGAGGGACAAGAAGATCGCGGCGCTGATGATCGCCAAGCACCAGGAGGCCAGCCTCCTGCGGGAGCAGCGGCAGGCGGCCCACCTGCAGTGGGACAGCCAGCGGCGCATGGCGGAGCAGCGGAAGGAGCGGGAGGAGAAGGAGAAGCAGAGGGCCTTCCTGCAGGGCCAGCGGATGTGGGAGAGCCAGGTGGAGAAGCGGCGGGGAAGGCTGATCCAGGAGCAGGAGGAGGTGGCCCTGCTGAAGCAGAGGCAGCGCCTGGTGTGCGAGGAGAGGTGGCGGGAGCAAGCRGAAAAGCAGGAGCGGCTGCGGAGGGAAAGGCTGGAGAGGTCTGTCCAGGAGGACAAGCAGAAGAAGCTCCATCAAGAGCACAACCTGAAGGCAAAGGAGGAGGGCAAAAAGGAGCACCAGGAGCGAGAGGAGCAGCTCCTGCAAGAGAAGCTGTCCACRGCTGCGCAGAAGAGGCTGAAGAAGGAGGTGCAGCTGCAGAAGGAGAAGAAACTGCTCAACCAAGCAGAGAAGCTGAAGCATGAGGCCTTGCTCAAGGAACTGGCCAAGCAAGAGGCGGAAGAGAAGGAAATGTTGAAGGCCTCCCTAGAGATGAGTTTGACCAAGGCTCAGGAGAACTATGAACAGCTAGTGGAGAAGAGGAACCAGGAGCTGAGGGAGAAGGCCAGGCGGGAGGACATGCAGATCCAGAGAGCCAAACTGGCAGCAGAGAAGAAGGAAAGAGAGCAGAAGGAGCACTTGGAGGCCCTGGCTAGAGAGACCGAGAGAAAGCTCCAGCATGCTGCCCAGGTGGCCGAAGAGGTTGTCCAAGAAAAAGCCCGCAAGGTGGTCTTGAGCCGTCTGGAGAAGGAGAAGGTGCAGAAGATGAACAAGCAAAAGGTAGAACAGTATGAGGACTTACGGCGCAGGGAGATCCTCCTCTCTATAGAGAGAAAACTGGAGAGGAGTGAGCAGATCTTCAAGGAGAAAAAGACTGTCTTAGAAAATGCCAGGTCTGTCGCTCGGGCCTCCTTCCATGTCCGGGAGAAGGTACGGGAGGAGACGAACATGCGCACCTTTGACAAGATGGCCTTGGAAGCAGAACTGCATGCCCACCTGAGTAAGAAATGAAAGATCTTGTCATAGATGAGTGGGGATACATCACCRGTTGTCCATCATAATGCATCAGAAAGCTCCTAATTTCCACCCTAATTTCTTATTTTGGGGGAGCAGGGTACCGCACAAAAACATGGCAGCTATTTCACATACTTTTTAAAATACATTTTTGTTCTGGGCATGTTTTAAGGACTGACCTCAGTCATCTTTACAGAGGGGAAGCGAATTTTTGTGTCCTCCACCCCACAAGCACATGTATTTTCTCAGAGAGGGCTGCAGAAGAAGTCTGCTTGAAGCCTGTGAGTACACCRGAGCTGACTACAGCTGCACTCTGCAGTTGGAAATGCAGACAACAGAGACTACTGACTACTAAAGCCTACTGACAGAGAACCAAAACCACCCCAGTTGATTCTGGCTTGAGTGACAGGCAGCTTGGTTTAAGTTACAGGACTGCATTTTCAGAGCCGCTGCACTCCCACGCCGAAGGTGAGGAGGGCTGGAGTAGAGAACACCACATGCCCCCGGTGCCCCTCGCCCACTGCTTGTGCCGAGCAAGAGAAAGCACAGATCACAGACTTCGTAACACCACGTAAGTAGACGTTATGATCAGAGCTGGGCAGAAGCTGTTAGAAGTGCTCACGAACAGTTTCACTTTTGCTGTTTGCAACTGTTGCCCTTCCCGGGTATCCTCACCCCTCTTTCTCCTTTCCAAGTTTCTCTTACAAACATTCGCACAATTTCTTTTTGTCTTTCAGAGGTGGGGGGAGAAGGAGAGAAGTTTGTGGGCAATCCACAAACTGACGGGCACCTGCGCAACCCACTTGTTTGTTAAGATATAAAAGTGAATGAACCTGTGGAAGCTGGCCTTTGTGGCAAACACGCGATCCATTTGTAAATGGAAATCTGCAAACAGATTGCATAGAGAAATTGCTACCCTTGGGAATTATCAGAACTCGAGGAGACCCTCAGCAACCTTATCCAATTTGGCCTGCCTTGAGTAGGAGGTTGGACCAGGTGTCCTCCAGAGGTCCTCTCCAACCTAGTGGTTCTATGAGTTGCTTACAATGAGATGTTCACCCAGCTCTTATCATCGTCTACTATGCAGGGCAGCATTTGTCTGTCCACTGGTGCTAACAGTTGTATTCTTATATAGGGCACAAAAAAGAGTGGATGCACAAAATAAGGTACATTACAGATTCTCTTAGATGAAGATCACGGCTTTTTTATAACTCTAACTCAATACTGTTTAGAGGGAACTGAGTCCTTCTGCCGTTAATGCACTGGAAATGTGAAAAGCTGACCTATGCCCTGTGCACAGCATTTAAGTAAGATGGTGTTCTGCTCCAGGTTTCCACATTTATTGTCTCCTGGGTTGCAGTTATGAGCACACACCAAACCAGGCGCTTTCTACTGTTTTTTTCTGGCTCTGGGCAGCGCCAGCTCTCTGTTCTACCATCCATGACGACATGCTGGGTTGCAGTGGGGGAGAAGCATCAAGAACAGCCAGGATCTTGTTTGCTTGCGGATGTCTCTGACATACAACACAGTAGAAGAGAAAACCAGAAGAAGGTTGACATATGGCACAGACATGCAGTCCTCCATGCATAGATTGCTTACCAGAATTTCCCAGGAGGTGACAGCAGGTCAAAAACCTCTTAAAAGGCTTTAAGGAAGCAACAACAACAGTAGACCAAGCACACGCTGGTGCCCTGCAAGGCTGGAGACATTATACAAACACTGTTGAAAATGAAGCAAGTAGAGAATTTCTTTGGTTTTGATGGAACTTGCTCTTCTTTGACTCACAGTACAGTTGGTGCTGTTGAGGGCAGACAGCATGAAAGTAGGAATTAGGGCACCCGAGCAATGTTTGCTCCATGAGTCATTGGCTTGCTGTGTAACGCCAGGCAAGTCCCCAGGGRCTGGGCTTGCTCCTATTACTATGAACGGAAGCGGAGTCAGGCTCTTGGGGTTGCTGGGACTCGCAGGAAATAGCAACACTTGGCTTGGCAAAACACTTCAAAGACTTTGGACAAATGATGCTAACAAAGCACAAAGTACTATTTTATTATTTATTTATTTATTTGAGTGGTTATTAAAGTAAAACATATCCGTTGATGAAAAGTACTAATTAACACCAAAATCTAAAAATATCAGTAGCTGTGGGAAGGACAGCTGCGTTACTGTTTCCAGCTAGGAGTCTGTCCCCATCACCCTCGGCCTCAAAACAGCAGTCAGTTTGAACAGTAAAACCAATCCTGCTGTAACACCAGACAAGGTCCTTGATAAAAAAGTCTTCTTCACATGTTGTTCGTGCCACAGTGGTGCATGTGTGCCCTTGCAGCTGCAAAGACCTAGAAAAGAGATGCCCAGTGGCCCAAATCCAGCCTGCACAAAACTTGCCTTGCTCCCTGGCAGCACTAGAGTTGGGATGAAACCTGCAGTGACTCCAGCATAGCCAACATTTCGTCTTGTTTGTAGCCCTTGGGGCTGCAGAGAAAGCCTGCCATCACAGATGTGAGGGCTTTTGCTCCCCGTGGCATCACACTGTGGTTGAAGTTCACTGCTTGATCCATTTAGCAGAGGACAAATGGGGAAAGCTGGGAAACAGCGGAAAGAAGGCAAAATGTGGTGGGCAGATGAGCAGACACAGTCTCTAACTGGAACAGCAGTTTTTCCCTAAAGGTCTACTGCAATCTACCTGAAGGCTTTGTCCAAACCTCCCTCTGACAGGGCATTTCCAGTGTAAACTGAGAACGTTTTACAGGCCAGGAGTCATGTCTTGGCCACTGACTGTAATTACACCTGGGGTCCATCTCCTGTTGCTGACACCTCGGGGCTACAGCCGAACTAATCAAAACACACCTACAAGGTGGTAATTGGATTGGCAAACTACTGTTCCTATACCATGCAGTGTGCAGCTCAAGTTTTGAATGTGCAATCTAAGAAAAAAATATTTTTTTTCAAAAGACATTAATCTGTGTATGGATATTTTTTATTTCTGTAGTGGTTCCAGTCCAAAGTCTGTGAAAGTCAATGGAGTTTGTAAGTTGTTTAAAATTGCGGCATAGAAAATTAAGTCAGCAAGTTGGGTGGAGGCATAAGAGGTATTTCTTGGGTCTGCTTATGCACCTATTTATTTGAGAAGTTTTACTGCTGGATTTCTGTGGGAACAGGAATTAAACCCTGGGACACATGTAAAAAGTATGGCCCTTTTAGATGAGGCTTATTTGGTGTTTTTGATATTGACCTGCAGGCCGGGGAGAACTAAAAATCAAAGCAAGCACATGTTACCTCACAGCTCAGAAGTAGATCATGGCTTATTTAGAGCAGAGGAGCAGCTGACATTTGGTTAGGTCCTGCAGAAAGATAACTTAGGTTGGTCCTCTCCGGGGATTAGAAAACACATTTTAGGCTATTGCTGTATTATAATCATAAGGTTATAATAAAGACTTTGCTTCTAGGCCATTTGCGTGCATGCCGCAGAATGACCACTAGACCATGAAATACCTGCACTTTAAAAGCAACAGCAACAAAAGGACAATTACCAGGAAACTTCTGTGACCGATAGCACATCTTAGATCCAGCTAGCATCAAATTCCCAGGTTTCAATTCCTAAACACTTGGAGTCTAGCTCCAGGTTTCACGTTGGATCCCATTGATGTAATGAGACAACCCAAAATTTGGATCCAATGCCACTAAACATTCAAATCAAACACTGACATGTGGACACCCTCTTGAAAACCACTGCACTGCTTACAACTGCCCATTGACTAGGACTACTGCTAGAAGTTGACCTGCTRGAAACCACTCTCAATGTTTACAGGGTTTCTGAAGTTGAGATACTGAAACATTACGGAGAAAAATACTCCAATATCATTTAAATGTTCTTAAAAGAATTACAGGACCAAGTCCTGGGATTTGTTTTTGGGTAAAATTCCTGTCATTATATACTAATGTTTTGCATAGTGAGACAACATGATCAAGCACACAGTATCGGAGAAGACGAGTCTGTCACACTGTTGGCTATGGCAGAACAAGACAAGTAATTTCAGAGGCCCCAGAACTGCGCAGCCTGGTTTCCTTGGGTGGGTGCCCTGTGATTCTCACTTCGGTGAAACCAAGACTGCAGGATGAGTTCATCTTGTATTAGAYGTCAGAGAACTGACACGTGGGGGAGAACCATTGACTGAAGAGCAGTTTCTTTTGCCTGAGCTCTGGATGAATCTGTCACACATTTTGGGTGTTCACAGACTATCTTGTTTATGTGGATTGTCTAGTTTTTAACAGCACCTGGGCTAAAGCTGGAGCCCTTCAGTGCCAGTGAGAGCGCCAACAATCTCCTCTGCATGCTGCCTCTTCACACAAAATTCATCACTAAAACACGATATCCCTGTCAAGGCTGAATTTGGCAGATACATTCAAAAGCTATTAGGATGAGCAGCTGCACCACCACTATTTAATATTTTACAAGGTATTTTTTAACCCAGTTTATCATAAATTCTTTCACCGCATGGATAAGAGAGATGTGAGGGTTGGATTTCTTGCCTTGCTTACCTACTGTGTTTCTCTTATTGTGCTCCAGCCTCGTTCTGTGCTAAAATCTCTCATGATGCCAGGGGAATTCTGTTCACTAAACAAGTGCTGAATATGCAGTGCACACAGGTCTGAGAGGGGACTTGCTTCGGTGTGCATGTCTTTACTAAGCCAAGCCTGGACAGGGAGATGTGGGAAACACAAAATGTGCAATACAAAGTCCTTCAACCACTAGCTTTCCAGAAGTTCTGCTAAGAACAGCCCCAGAGCCACCTCTGCTAGCTGTCATCAGGGGATTGACTGCTTCAGGGAAGTGACATTTTCTGCTCCCTTACTGACCTCAGAGAGAGCCAGGCTGATCACACCCTACCTGAGGACAGCTTTTCATCGCCACCAGTTGTTACACCAAAACGAGATTTGCTTTCAGCTGTGGGTGTTCTTCCTCTGGCGGTGAAGACAAAAATGTAATTGTTAGAATGCCATTTTGCAAGGTGGTTTTTTTTTTTTTTGTACCTTTTGTTTTTTCCTTCTTAAAGCAGATGCAGGGAGGTATAAGGACGAGACACAAAACTCAGATGCAGCACACTGCGGGTGATGGCTGTGGCTCTCTTCGCACACAGTTCTGCTTTGCAGACCTGAAGCTGTGCTGTTGTCCAGCAGAGCAGCCACCACATCCAGGAGAGCGGAGGTGCTTTGGGAGGGATCTGCCTGCTCTCAGATCACACAGCCTCTCTTCAAAGCATGCAAGTTTAAGCTCGTTTAGTGCTTCGCTGAGTCAAGGTCCTAGGGAATTAAGTTTGTTAGGATTGGAGTTACCTGTCATAGTTGTAAAAGAAGGCTGTCATAGGCAAAGAAAAGGAAGACACTGGCTTAGCCCAGTCCCTCTGGAAATGAGCCCCGTGACATTTACTTTGCAGCATAGTACAGGCATGTTCCAACGTGAGCCGATGGAGCCCCAATACAAGTCCTTGTGGGAGTGCAGCCCCACAAGCCCTTGGCAAGCAAGTAGCACCCACTGTAAAAAGCCAGTATTGAGACACGGTAGGAAAATCATAACACTTCTGCTTCTAGGCACGAGGCAGCTTTGCCTTTCTTTTTGGTAAGATGCGGGTAGATGGTGTTTTGAAAGGGAAACACTGGGAAGAGGAAAAAATGCAAAACTCTTCTGTACAAGATACCTGGAAACACATTCTCCATTTATGCAGAGCAGCCAGCACTCTGGGGAAGGCCAGTGTTCAGAGCCTTCATAATGGGATATGCCCCACATCCTGTATGCCTCTCAATGCTAGCGCATAAAAAATTCAGTTCTAGGTCTGACTTCTTTGTCCTTAACCCATTCTTTGAGTGTAGCTCTTTGCTGTGAAACACGACCTTGTTATTGTAAGATTCTAGTCTAAAAGGACTCAAATAATTCTCTGGCAAGTTTGCACTCATCTCCTACATCCCTGCCATTTAGCAAGAAATCCCCCGCATTACAAAACCACTCTAGCAGTAAGAAATATTCTGTATTACAAAACCAAACTGCCAGTGCTATTTTGTTCTTCGGTGCTTTACACAGCTCCTYGCATACAATCTCAGAACCCGGCTGTGAGGTAAACTAGTTATCACCCCCAGCCTAAGTAGGGGAAAACTGAAGCAAAAAGAACTGATGTGACTTGCCCCGGACCATGCTGGCCCTCCGTGATCTAGCTGGAGCTCTCACTCACGTCCTCCCTGTTCCCCAAGCAGCCCTCTARTTAACCGCTCCGGGTTGCAAGGGAAGGATGTCCCTGTGCCCCTGCTGCGGCAGCTCCTCCGGCTCCTGCTCTGCAGCTGGGGCTTCATGGAGGATGAAGGTTTTAAGGTGCCAGCCTCCACTTCAGGGCATTGCCCCCAAAGCTTGAAGCACTTGAAGGGTCCGTAAAATTTCTCTTTAGGCTTTCAAATGGAGGGCCTGAAGGTGAGTGGCACAGGTAAGGCTGCGCTGGGCACCGGGGACAGAGCAGGACAGGAGGAAGGTGCATTAGCAGAAATGGGCAGGCGCTACAGACAGAAACGTTAAATGAAGGAGCAGGCATGGACTGAGAATCCTTATGCCATCCTGGCTGGCTAGAATTGCTTATATCTGTATGTATGACAGCAAACAATAACACTTTCTTTCAGCACATTAAAGTTACAGGGCCCAGTTCATCCCATTAGTTACCTCCCTAGAGCCAGCAGAGTTATTCCAGGAATGAATACAGCCTAGATATATTAACCTTTTTATTATTTATGTAAATCACAATGCCTTGGGATAGTTTACGCTTCCAAGAGCCTGGTGGAAATTTCCCCCTGCCTGCACTGTACCCGGGCAACGGGATGGGAGGGTCACATATCAGTTGGTATTTTTAGGCACGGCGGCAAGTTTGTCAATACCTCATGCTGCACACTGTGTTCCCGGGTGTTTGCAAAGCAATGTCTGCTTAAACAGCAGAGCGCAGCCGAGGGGAAGAGCAGCTGGCACAGAGGCACCTTGTCAGACAGCAAGCTAAACAGTGGGGAGTAAGAGATTTGGCTCTGTGTCTGTCGGATGCTACTGGGAATGTTTTGGTTTGTAAGAGGGTGATGGGATAATTTCTTTTCTTATTTAATCACCTCCAAAGTAAGCTGTGCTATTTTTGACAATTATTTAATGATTTATAAGAGATGGGAAAATAAATGAGGAAGGGAGCTCAAAACACAGATGTATGGGTAAAGCAAAGACATTTTCCTTTCCCTCCTGAAAAAAGCCCTGAGCATTATGCCAGCAGTTAAGAGTTCTGTTAAGTGCCAAGTTGCATGCATTTTGTTAGACCCTAGGAGGGGSCCCACTCTGTTCACAAACTTTGCCACCTGTGCACATGTCTCTCGTCCACACTGAACGAGACAGGCTTCACATTTACCTCCCAGTAACAGCTATTTCCTCAGACTTGAAGCAAAAAGTGAGATCAAAGAAACACAAGGTGAGATCCACGAGCAGAAAGGCAGTATTTTCACTGTAGAGGGACCACTATGCAGCCGTCCTGGGTGGACTCATCTGACATGAAGCCCAACGGAGGAATGACACTTTGCTCTCATCAGGGCATTTCTGCAGCCCTCGCTCAGACACTAAGAGCCTCTGCACCGTTTTCTGCTCCCGCCAGATTCAAGTTGTCCTTATTTCCTAGCCAGTTTGGCCCTGAGGCTCCTGCTCCCATTGCCTACACCCGCAGCTTGGTACTGGTGAGCCGGCCACAGGGTGCAGCCAAGTCTCCACTTGTCTGTAGAGGCKTCAAGCCAACTAATTTGCCCTGCTCTTCCTTAAACCGAGGCATGCCTGTGCATGAGCAACTGCGGGAACTGTCTGAATCCGAGCTTTGGGCCCTTGGGTGGTATAGGTTGAAAACCTACAGAGGAACTAGGATGTTGCGGTGTCGCAAAGGGATGCTACTGTTTGATTTTTAGATAGCGGCACCACTGCTAATTTGCTTCCCCAGACAGTGTAACATAAATGGGGCGAGCACTAGCAGCACCAGAAGAAGTGRTTAGGTGTTTGGCCTCCATGCTTAGACCAGTGCTTGGCATGGGAAGTGGTGCCCCTTCTTGGATGAGAAGGAAGCTTTCMTTTCTGCAGTCATCATCGCCTGTGCTTTGGGGTGGGGTTGGCAGCCTGTCTAAGACACGTCCACCCTATCACCACTGCGATGACTGCCAGTGAGGTGTGGGTATAACCAAGTCAGTGTTAAACAGACTAGCTCAGTCACCACTAGCAGTTTAACAGTGCAGTGCCTAGGATGGGCYAACTGGTCCAGTATTCTCCAGCTTCTCCTTACGGGCTTTTCAACCCATCCTGAGCTCTACTAGTAAATTCATAATGAGCTTATATAGGCATGCATGACCTGTCATGACAGGAATTTTAGACATATCTGAACAGCTCTGAGTCATGACATTGCTTTTTCTGCTAGCAGTTTCACCTACTGCTGCGCAGGAGGAAGTAAAGCCAGGGAGGATTGTTTCGGTAAACCAGAGCTGACCTTCCTGCTCTCAGAAAATGCTGGGCAGGTAGGCAGGCTGAGGGATCCTTCAGGGCTTTATGCAATGCTAGTTAGAGCACCTGACATCTTAGGTATGCTGTGGATACACTCCATACCACCTTGCATGGTGGCTGTCACTCCAACTCACATCTCTTGGGTGCTGCAAGTCTCAATATTTTCCAGGCAGAAGGCACTCTGTCTTGTAACAGACATTTTCTGTGATTCCTACAACATTTCAAAGAACCTGAACATACCTCTCTGCACAGTCAGCTATTTCAATGCATTTTATTTACRGTTTCATCAAAAAATTGTGGAAGTAGAGATTCCCGAAGGCAGTGATGTTCACACCCAGAGCTACTGTCCTCTCTAAGTGCCTCTGATCAGACTACACTGTGCTATTCTATAGATTCCTTGCAGCTCCTGCAGTCTCTGGGAACCTGCAAGTCCCTTCCTGCAAAGACACTGTACTATAATGCAGATGCCACATGATTCAGTCACAGCCTGCAAGTCCCCAAATGCACAGAAAATTTACTGTAAGCTACCAGGGGAATTTCTGCAGAGTCTCCTGGAATCCGCAGGGGCCCTTTCTGTCCATCCTGATGCCAGCACTGTGTAAACTCGCATGCTGTACGGTACCCGCTGACCTGGCAATGCTGGCTGAATCCTCTCCGTGACAACACACTGCAATGTCCTCAGGTACRGGGAGGCATCCTGCAAGCAGGCAAGGCTGGCCAGGGAGTTGACGTATCAGATGTATAGAGTAGAATTTTAGCATAAGTCTTTTCTATGGGGAAGTTGGAGACACAAATGCAAAGGGACGAAATGTCTGCCCAGAGGAAAGGAAAGAATTGCTGAACATGAGAGAGAAGAAAGCAATGGCAAAATGGGAGATTTAAATAACCTTCAAATCATAGGAGATACAGTTTATAGGTCTCATGCAACAGATTTGCATGGCCAAACAGCTCCTTTCACACAGCATTTTGGATACCCTCAGGGAATGAAGAATGGTGGAAGGTACTTAGAACCACARGTAAGAAAAGAGAGGTGTTTTCCAACAAGGGTTGGGGGTGGCTGGAAAGCTGAGTGAGTGGAGAAATGTAGAAAAGCTGTTCTAGACATCTCGAACAATGATGGCTCTCACACCAGTACAGCAAGAAACATGTCCTGAATGTGTGGTGGGAGTAAGGATGGTAAAGAGAAGGATAAGTGCATGGAGGACTTAAACGAGTGGACAATATAATGAAAATAGGACTGGGACCCTACATGAGAGTCATGATGAATTTTTTATTTTTTAATGTCTCCTTCCTGTTGAAGGCTCCTCTCTTGCAGTAGCAGAGAAATGCCTTCTGGACCACCCCAGCCTGGTGGCTTCCTCCACCCCAGCCTTGCACAGGTGCTGCTGTGGAGGGGCTGGCAGGCAGCACCCCATGACGTTAGGAGGGAACCTGAGCTAACCCTCCACCCTTTGGGCTCTGGGGCAGCAGCCAAGGGTGCCCAAGGCTCCTGCAAAGCAGAGGGTGATGAGGAGCATTTTTCTTACTGTTTGAATGTGGGCTGGCAGTAAAAGGATTCTACCATGTGTAAGTGCTAGGATCAGGAGGATGAGCTGCAGGAGAGGTATCTAGCTCAAGAGCAGAGGATGAGGAAGCACACTTTTGCTGAAGCTTGTTTTAATTCTGCTTTTYCWTTTTTTTTTTTCTTAAAGACCGAATTTACTGTCAAACTGCCAGGGGTTGCTAGAGACCCACAAGATGTCCRTAGCCCAGTTCTCGTTAGGARAGTGGAGAGCTGCCTGGCAGTTTCKCACAAAGGCCAGATCCATGCACGGCTTGGTTTGTAAGCAACCATTTCAATCCAGTCACCAGACCATGGGGCTGGGTTCGTGCCCAGTAAGGTCAATTGCCCAAAGGCAAGCACATGGTGACAACTAGCACATTCCTGTGCTCGAGCAGAGGTGACACCACAGCCAAAGGAAACCTGAGGCTGGGGTTGTTTCCAAGGAGAGCAGGGACCTTCTGAAAGGGAAAARTCAGATTAAAGGGGAATCATAATCCTCAAATATGCAGTGACAGCACRGGAAGAGAGGATTGGTCAAAAAATGGGTCTGCCTCAAGAAAGATAGTGTCTCACCGCTGGCAGGCTGGATGTGGGCTCATGTCCCCATCTTCTCCTTCTCTGGCAGGGGCAAGAAGCAGACACTCAACAGAAAGGGGGGGACAGACAGCTGGCTGGGAGGATGAAACCTCCTAGGTCAGACCTTGACAGTCAAAGCTCTCACTCTGATTTCACTTGCAGGCAGGACCCTAAATATCACCAGGGGRACTGGGCTTCAACCCTCGATGACTTGGACAACCCTGAAACCTCRTCTGCATCCACACTCTGATGTATTTGCTGCACTTGCTTGCAGGCTTGTGGGGCTTTCCAGCGTGCCAGCCGGATGCTTCACAGCCATGTCCCAGCCACAACTTTGAAGCAGCAGAAGAGGCTGTATCTCATCCTTCCCCAGCTCAAGTCAGCAGGATTAATTGGTTATTCAGGAGTCCCTTCCCCCATCGACAGAGTGGAGGAAAAATAATTATAAACCTTCTTTTTATATATGCCAGCTAGCAGACAGGATCAATACACAAAGGGACTCCCTGATTTCTGACACATCTAAGCCCTCAGACAAATGTGGTTTTTTGCACCATATGGCTCAACCACTTGAAAAAATAGTGCCCTAGATATGCTGGTTGTTTTCCAGTCTGCCACCAAATTAACTTAGGAGGATGGGCATATACAGTCACAGTTTATGCGCCATTGTCACCGTTTCTGAGGTCTCCAGACCTATCGCAAGACGCTGTATTTTTGCAGCCCCTCCAGCCCCCCCTCCCCAGGACCAGCTACCAAAGGGATTAAACATGGCGTGTTATCTACTGCAGTGGCTTAATCACTAAGCGAAGCACTCATCCCCTGACCACAAGGTCAAGGAATTATCTTCCTRACAGACAACGCAGCCAAGGCTTGGAATGAAATGAGCTGGACCGTGATTGCAAGTCCACAGGCCACGGCTTTAGAGCTGTTTCTAGGAGAGTAAYGCCACTAAGATGCTATGAAAGTGCAGTGTGATTTTTCCCACCTGCCCTGAGATGCCTCTTGGTGGCAGGGGAAGATAAACACAGGAAAAATGGTATTCAGCTTTGTGCACACATGTCCCCCTCCCATAAACACCCCCTATGCCAAACCYGTCCCTCTGAGAGCAAAAGGTTTTGATGGTTGGATATATTTGGCACGGTGTACTAAAGAGAGAACATTACACAGRAAGAGCTTTTAATAGACGGTGAAGATCTAACGGAGCACTAAGTCTGGRTCAGAAAAGAAGTCACCTCGGGGAAAACACATATATCTAGAAATACGGTTTCAGAGGGCATAGGTCCTATGCATTAGTTTCCGCAGAAGGTGGGAAGTCCCGTTCCCACGTAAGCTAGCCTGTCGGGGCAGAGCTGCAGGGCTGCCAGCCCCACAGCTCAGCGTGCACAGGGGCAGCCCCGCTGGGCTGCGAGAGGGCAACTGAAAGCATCGGTGACAGAGCTCTTCATTCAAGATTTAAATATAAAGAATCCAGATCTGCTGCCGCCAGAAAAGAGCAAGAATAACTCCTGACGCAGAGAGCCACGGAACCAGGTTCTTACTAGGGACTAACAGAAGGCATCAGCCCCCGCAGCTTTGCTGTGAGCGCCTCAGGACCTTCTGCGCACATCCAGGCAGGACGAGCCACGGTCCCTGCCTGGTGGCTGCCCGAGATCGGCCCCGTTTTATAGATGGGGAAGGCGTAAGCTGAGATTACAGAAAAAGGCTGAGAAGATGAGGCTCTCTACGCAAAGCTGGATCATACAAATAGCTCCCAGCTCCCCAAGTGACTCCTTCAAGGTCATCTATATGACAGTAACTGCAGGGGAGGAACTCCTCTCTCTCTGCTTTAGCCAAGAGCCCAGGCCCCCAAGACTCTTGGTTGAAATTACACATGCGCTAAATCTTCCTTGTTGCACCTTTCAAAAGCAGCTAAGCAATCAAAGGGCATTTTCCCACCTCCCTCAGTACATCTCGCCTCTTGCAGTCCCGCTGCTCCCTAAAGACCATGGTTATTATCACTTGTCTGTGAAATACCCACACTGTGCAAAGTCCATGTGCCTTACCTGTGAACAGCAAGGGCCACCCTGCAGCCAGGGAYGCTGCTCTCTTCCTTCTTCCCACCAAGAGATGCTTCCCGCAGCACTGGCGTGGGACACGAGRGAAGCGGCTCCCACCTCAAGGCACAAGATTAGCCCAAAGCCTGCTTGGCAAATTCCACTGTTCTTCAGCTATAAATCAAAATAAAAATGTTTTTATTACTTTCAGCTCTGAAACATGAAGGGTCAGATCATCTCTGARATCTCTGCATCTCAAGCTTGGTGGACAGAGGTCACAACTGTGGGGAGGTGGGAGAGACAGAGGAACTGCCGACACTTCATTTTCTTAGGAGAGCAAGCTAGATGGGCGGGTTGGTAAGCTGAAGCTTTTTGAGCTTAATGCGTTGCATCCGAGGAGCGCGWGTCCCCCAAAGAGGAGCTCACTGAGGTTACACGTGTGCTGTTCGTCCCCCTGGGGCAGGGCACAGACGTCAGTGCCCTTTCCACACACACACCTCCAACAGCACAGCAGAGACACAGAGATATTTAAACAAAATACAGGCAGGACTAGCAGGTGGAATAAGTAACCTGCCTGCCCTGCAAGGGGCCTGGACGAGCTAGCTGCAAATAAAGGTCCTTTTTTCACATCTCTTATCTCAGCAAAGATGACAAAACCCCACGGTGCTCTGTGTGGAAAATGGAGCCCTAATAAAGCTTTGGATTTTCCACTTGGCTGCTGCTCCTCGGCTCCCCTCCCTTTCTCACCTGCATTTCTCTGCAGCTTTGGGGAAATCTGACATTACATATATTTCTATATTGTTTTTAATCAGGAAAAAAGGTCCCTCTCTCCATTAAGTGTCTCTCAAGAGCAGAGAAGGGAAGCACTTCATTTTGAGAGCTGTCTGGCTTGCAGCCTGCCAGGGGCCCTGTCTCCTCAGCGTCCCTCCCACRGCCGCTGTCCCTGCAGCCCCGGGATCTGCAGCCACCACAACCCAAGCCTCAAAGTCACTTTGGGCATAGCAGAAAGCTGGACAGCCCYTTCACAAAGCCACATCTCAGCTCTAGAGCACAGATGTGCAAGGGACCTTTTTAACCACTGTTCTGCCTGACCTTTGTGTGCTTCTCTCCCCAGGGATGCTGCTGCAGGCTGCGGCTGGGTACGTACCCCAGAACTTGTTCTGGCCAAGTTCCAAGCTGCTCCCCAGGAAGGGCAATGGCTACACAAGTTCACCAAGTCAGCTGGGGRATGGCATGAGCTGCCTTCTCCTCCCACAAAGCCCCAGCCTGGCACCKCTGCTTGCATTAGTTTTGCTACAGCAACTAGTCTGGATAACAATACATCTTCCTGAGAAAAATGGTCTGTATATGTTTAGATACAAACAGCCCTTAGCAAAGGTACGTAATTAAATACAACCTCTCCAGCAGTGAGTGTGAGGAGCCTGGGCCAGTCACTACTTTCCTTCTTTTCCCTATTAGTGGTGCCAGCTCCATGAAAAATGGTGTGGCCTGAAGATCCTTCCTGCTGCGCGAGACGGGCTCCCTCACCAAACACCTCGGTTCCTCTCCTTCCCCTTGCCCTGGCGCTGCCAGCTGGGTTTGGCAGGTTTCCCCAGGGACCCCTCTGCCTTCTAGCTCTCTGTGCAGAGCCAAGCCAAGGAGGCCTGCCAGCCCGTGGGCTCCCCGGCCAGCTGCTGCTCCCAAACATCTCCTGGAGAGTCCGTGCTGGGGAACATTTAGGTGTGTGTCAGTCCAGGCAGCATTAATGCAGGTRGGGAAATCCTCAGTAAGTGCCAGAGACAACGTGCCGCAGATCTTGTTCCCAAGCCTTTTTTGCCATAGATTAGGATAACACTAAAATTCACCCAGTGGCAAGTAGGTGAAATGTACTYGTCTGCAGCAGACAGGAGAAGAGATCAGAGATTGCAGTGGTCTTTCCTAACCTTAAGCTTTTCCATAAATCTCTGAAGATTAAGAAGAGAAGAGATTCCATACAATAAAATCTGATTTATCTTTGGCGCAGCTGTCCACCCAAAGATGAGCACCCACATCCCRCTTCTGTATAATTCACATTTCTCCACATACAGCCTCCAGAAAGGGAGCTGAAGTCATGACCACACTACCGTAATTATCATCCATAACATGGCAGGCTGTGGTATTGRGGCTGTAGGGATGGCAACTACTGACCCATTTCTCCTTAGAAAGGAGACAGGATTCATTTAATGTTACCTTGGGAACTCACACCCTACCATGGCAAACATCACATGGACAGGCAGAGAAAAAGCAGAATATAGTCCTGTCTGTCCTACTGTCTCCTGACCCTAYACAGCATGTCCTCCTTCCTCCATAATTGATGTCTCCTGCTGCAGAAGCAGCCACAGCTTCTGCTTCTCTGGCTATTCCATTACAGCAGTAATAAGTGCAAGCCAATTATTCTGCAAAACAATTCAAATATATTCAGTGCCTTAAATCAGGAAATCTTTCTTTATAACACCACCTCTTCCTTGCAGCACTGCAGCTACAGAAACTCAGCAGCACCCTCCCTTCATCTTCCCCACCAGCCCCCTGTCTGGGACACACACACAACCTCCTCCAAGGGGAAACACTTACTTGTCTTCTTTTCCGTGACATTCAGAAATACTTAAAACATCCCCGATGCATGTGAGAGTGATGTGCTTCCAGGGCTCTTTGGATACAGTTGTATTTTGTTAAATCATGYGGATAGGAAAATGTTGAGGAAATTTCTGGCACACCAGCTGTCTGACCTGGCTTATTTACATGATGCTAGCGCTAGGAAATGCGCTAGTTTTATAGCCCTCATGATCTGAGACTATTTATCCAGAGAAAAGCAGCAGCAAGGAAAAGGTCACATCAGGCTTCCTATACGGTAACTTCAAAACCTGCATTGGCCCCAGACCCCATGCCCCAGCCCCAGCCCTGGGACAGGCTGCTTGCTCCCGGCACCGCTCCGCACATGGGAGCTGCCACCACTGACCCTCATCCAGGGCAGCTGGAAAGATGCTCGGCCGCGTGTCTTGAGCAGGTCGCTGAAAGACTCAGAAAAACTGAGGTTAYGGCTGACCTGGTTACTGCATGGTGGAGGAGCAGAAATGTCCCTAGATGCAGGGACAGGCTGTTGTCCTTCCCAGGACTGTTTGCCCACGTGCTGCTTTCTCTGTGGGTCTGGCAATGGCAGCTTCAGTAGAGACACAGCCTCCAGGGTGACCTTCAGTTATAGAGCACATCACGTTTCCCCTGAAGCTAAAACTTTCCAGTCTGCTCTCTGCCCATGAGGAAAGAAAATCAGAGGAAAAAAAATCAGAAATTATTTTTGGGCAAATTATTTTTGGGCAAATTATTTTCAGACAAAACAACAACAACAAAAAAAAAAGACCTCATTATGATATATTTCTTTTGATAGATGACATATTTGAGATATGCATTTAATACACATCATCTTTTTGTGTGTGTGTGTACATATATAYATGCATGTGTGTGCARATATGTATGTGTGTGTGAATACATGGGGGGAGAGGTGAGTCGGACTCAGCACTCGTTAGCAGCTTGCAMGGGACACGCGACACCAGCCGACTCGCTAAAGCGCGGGCCCTCTGAGCCTGCCAGCAAAGGCTCACGCTGGTTTGGCGGAGGCACCGGATCCTCAGCCTGCCCCATCCCGGAGAAACACGCTGGGACGGGACCTGGCGCRCAGACCCTGAAAGGGCCCACGCTGCAGGGCGCGAGGCGAGGGGGGACCAGGCACCTCCCTGCCCACCTCTGCACCCGCAGGGCTTGGCCCAAAGCCGAGTGGGAGGTGGGCTGTAAAACAGGGAAGGAAGGTGCCTGGTTAACAGCCCGGGGCGTTCGCTGCCCATCTCTACGCATTTTCTGCATGAAACACCCAAGTCTGAAAGACTTTGCGAGTAGGAGGAATAATATTTTCTAGACAGAAAGGCAGCGTTATGAAAAAGGCATGAGCAGCTACCACTGTCGGCAGGCCACATCTCACCTCCTTTGCACTCTCCAAGTGGAGCGGCTCCCCAGCTCCACCACGGTGGGGTGGGCTCCCCCTCCGCCTGGGGCAGCGGCAGGATGGGCTCCCCCTCCGCCTGGGGCAGCGCCGTCCTCCCACGGCTCCCGCCAAGCGTGCCGGGGTGATGCTAATTTCCACCTCGGGAAGATAGCCACAATTAGCCGAAGAAGAGCAAATGGAAAGCTGAGGGAGAGGGCTGGAGGAAAGGCGGGGAAGAAGTTGGCTTCTCCATCGCGGTCGGAGCTGGGGGAGCAGGGAGTGAGAGGATGTTCCCCGTGTAAAGCAATTTGTTTGCTAACTTTGCAACCCTGTTGAAGTACAGACAGGACCAAAACTCCTGGTACAAGCAACACACCAGAATCAAGGCCCAGAAACATCTTTCAAGCCTTCTCCCTCCTGCCTGGACAAAGAAAATAAGATTACCAGGACGCTTTATTATTTTGCAGGGCACTATCCACACCAGCTATTCTTTGCTTCCTTGCGAGGTCTGCTCTTTCCTTCCAATGCACGTGGAAAGCAACTGTTCTCCCTTCCTCTTCTCTCCTGTCCTGGACTGGGAAGGAAGCAGAGCCCACGTGCAGCTCCTCTGACAGCCAGCCTCTGGATCCTCCCTGCACTGCACTTAGGAGCCGAACAGGGTGCTCGCAGCAGAACRCTGTAGGGGTGGAGGGACAGGGAGCTGCTCTTCTCCCTTCGGGAAGTGAATGGGATGGTTCCCATGCCTGCTCCCAGTGGCCTTTCCTAAGGCTGGCTCATTAAATCCCCTCCTTCCACGCTGCTGCTGCTGGATGTAAGCTTGGTGGCAGAAGTCTGCCGTGGCGTGCTGGGATCCGGCGGGCCAGAGGCAGTGGGGAGGCGAGGATGCAGGAGCAGCTCAAGAAGTGGGCACAGGGCTCTCCGCTCCTGGGCGCCAGCACAGAGCTTGTGCCTGCTTGTAAGGGGAAGCCAAAGGCTCCCATGACATCGGGTCCCTGTGAGTTTAGCTGGGAGGGGTGTCATGCTTGTCTTTTGCTGCATACAGGGCTGAGGGTGGACCCTGGAGCCACACCACCACCACTGCTTTTGAACAAGGCTGTTACTCAGCAGCAGTCGGTCACAGCTGGAGGGATTTTCTGTGTAGTGAGCAGTCAYCAAACCCAACCCCTTGCCAGCACCAGGAGCCAGCCACAAGCTAAAAGGAGAACATGGGCTTAGTGGACACGTTCYCTTCTAGCTCCTTCAGCATCAGCCAAAGCAAGGGGCTAAAACATCTCCCTCTCCAAACAAATATCTTCCCTTACTGCAGGCTGGCTTCAAACTCTGAATACTGTGTGTCCTGCTGCTACTCCTCATYCAAGCTTGGCACATATGATAAGAACACTTATTTTACCCATCCAAGGTACCTTTGAATGGCTGGGAATTTTCTGTCCTCATTTTGGAGCCCACGTTCCCTCTACATAGGGAAGAAAGCCATCTCTGCCTGCACAGGAAGCCTACCTTGTTTCTCTTAATCTAAAATAAGTTCCACRTTAAACCACACCTGCTCTGTATTTTTGTTCAGGGAGAAACTACCACATGCAAAATTTAGGAGCAGGAGCTGGAGCAGAAAGAGAAAGAGAGTCACTGGCTTCACGACTATTCCCCGCATCCCTTCATGGGTCGGAGCATCTGTCTTGATCAGAGAGATCTAGAGAGCTGATCAGAGCTTGATCAGCTATCAGAGCTTGATCAGAGCTTGATCAGCTATCGTGCACTTGATCAGAGAGATCTAGAGAGCTGCTGCTCCAGGCTAGAGGATTTTCTGAACATCCAAGTCCACTGAGAGTTGCAGGGATTTCCAGCCTCTTCCAGCCAATGTTTATACCCAAAACCTTTCCAGCACCAAAAGACTGACTTCTACCCCCCTGAGAAGCCACTGCATACACACAGGKACCTGCAAAGGAGAACAACCATAAGCCATGTCCCCACAACCCAGCTGGGCCATGCCAGTGCAAGCTCAGCTGTGTTTTCTCAGTGTCTTGCTCAGCAGCAGCTGGGGAGAGGAAAAGAGGGCCCTGGCTGCAGACCCCTTTTCTCTGAGCACCTGGGACTGGACTCCAGCTGGGACTTGAGGTGGTTTTTGCTTACTGAGAAACAGGACAGTTTCTTTTGCTTGTTGAGATGCACTTGCCATAGCACACTTTTGTTTGTTTGTTTTTTTTAAACACACCAACCCACTATCAGCAGTGCTCTAGTTTTCAGTCACATCTGCTGCACTCCTACCTTTCAATCTCGTTCCTGGTGAAGCCTCCTCACCTCCTTCTCCCTTGCAGCGAGCACAAATGTTGTGCCTCTGGCAGAATCRGGAAAGAAAAGGAGAAATCAAAGCAGTGGCTATTCCCAGGTGAGTTACAAYCCCTCTTCTCTGGCAATCTTTCCAGTAAGCCTGCTCCCCTATCTTGCTGCAAAAGCCACAGCATTCCCACCTTCTTGCCACGTGSTTTTAATTCTTCTTAACAGCCTCACATGCTGCTGAGATGAGTGCACCTAAGAGCACAGCCTACCTCTGACACCGAGTGCTTGTGAACCCTCCCAAAGACAGAACTCCGCTGTTAGTGCTGTGCCCTGTTCGCAGCTGTGCTTTCAGCAGTGACTCTAACACAAGCCTCCCGCCATACTTCCATCAGGGCTGAGAGAGGCAACACCTTTTTTGAACAGGGCCTAATCCCATTGCAGCAAGTCAGTTTTCTCACAYCCACCATAAACAGCTCATTTTCAAGCCCCCTTATTAAAATGGAGATGCTGAAAATATTTACTCCTATTTTGCAGAGCTTAGAACAAAAAAAMMMCAAAAAACCCAACARAAAACAGAACCTGTTTTGCTGATGYCGGAGGAGCAGGGGCTGGCATCTCCTGCAGATAGCYGCTGATGTGCGGAGGAAAACGGGAGCTCTCTTCTGCCCCCAGAATTAACGATGAAGAAACCGATGGGAGTAGCAGCTCTARGAGAGGACCTGTTCCTCCGCTCTTGGGTGGTTTCCATTGAGAGGTTTGAGGCAGGGGTGCAGTCAAGAAGAACAAGGGTAAGCAAGTTCTTACTTATTTTAAGCAATGCAAAGTTTGCATTTTTTATAATAAGAACACATGACCCTGCTGAATAATTTATTGCAACACCTCTGAGTTAACAAAAGGTGCCTTTGCCACTCACACAACATAGCTTTTATAATTTTTCTTCCTCTGAAGTGCCAGATTTGCCAACATTGGACAAAAGAGATGTTGGTTCCAGCACTATGGCATGTCCTGCACTCAGTACTGGTGACAAAAAGGAGCAGAAAGGACTCACAGACCTGACCAAGTACTCAGCTGGATCTTTCTCCATTTCAGCTTTAGAGTTAAGCCTGCAGTAAGAAGTAAATGAGTTAATATAGAAGCAGGGATGTTATCTCAGTGCGCAGAAAGGCACTGCAGGTTGTTCAACAAACCACAMGTGGTTGCTGAGCTCATGGTCCCAGCTGGCTCTGCTCATGGTGACCGTCACCCTGACAAGCCACCTCAGACCCAGCTCTCAGGTGACTGACTACAGACRATTCCTCTGGCTCAGTCATTTCTCTCATTCATGGCCACACTCAGACTAGATGGATAATAAATTGTGTGTGGAGTAGGTGAAAAACTGCAGAATTATTCTTGTGCCAAGTGTATCAGATGGAAGATGCTGRAAATAGTAGCATCCTTCATAGTCACACCAGCACAATGACGCACCGAGTCTCCAGGCAAGCCCCAGGACTTGCCCCCCTGAAGCTAGGCCYTGGACAAAACTTTCAGAGCATGGCCACCTTCTTGAGAGCAAACTTCTCCTTACCAGACACAACATGAGCCATCCTCTGTCCTTCCACTAACCACAGAAAGTGACTGCATGAAAAAGGATTCAAAACAGACTATTTCTGTGAAAAACTATCATCTTATCTCCAAAGAGACACACTAATGTTACACTAACGTCCTAAGCGGAAAGCCTGCCTACCATCTTGAGCTAAAAAAAAGCCATATTCTGTAGCTGAAAATTGCTGCCAGCCTGTGTCCCTTGTGTGCCGTGCACAGCAATGCATAAGGCGCACCAGCAACCGTTTATCCTTTATTATTGACTGCTGACCCCAAGGGCAGTTTCCATTTCTTGTCCACTTTCTCTGCTTTAGAAGCAGCACATATTGGAGGCAGCGGGGCTGGTGCTGCCTTCCTTTCTCGGCCATTTACTTCTGTGCAAGAGGAAAGCCTTGGGGCAGCGAGAAGCAGGGGAGCCGCCAAAGCCCTGTCCTTCAGCAGGAGCCACTCTTCTACACCAGGGAGTGAAACAGCCTGGAGGCTTCGTGCATCTTAAGTAGAGGACAAAATTAACCCTTAAACTGACCTTAGCATGAGCCACCATTCGCACTGTGAAAAGCGGGCAAGACGACGCAGAAGAGAATCAGCAGGCATCACTTTTGGCAGTGTCTGCAAATKAAACCATATTTTAAAGTGGCTCTGAGGGGGACAACAAGGGAAGTCTTCAAAGGGAAGAGAAGTTCCCAGATGATAGCCAGAAGGTGGAGGTTGTGGAAGAATGGCCACAGGCTTTTCAGACCCAGTCTAGCTGTTCTACAACTTCTGAAGAAAAATCTTAGAGCTGCAAACCATCCTATATCTTCTCCTATCCTTGGACACGAGAGAACAATTTAGGCAACTCTCCTCCGTGGAGGGAGTTCTCATCTCATTCCCAGTTTTCCCAGTAGGAGAAAGCAATCTGACCCAGGATTACTAGTGAAGGTTATTTGAACAGAGGTGGGTTGCTCCCTAAACCATCTTTCTGTTACTGCTCTGCATTAAAGATACTGTTGATAAAGATAATGTTGAAATCAGTAATTCCGTGTCCTTTCAAACAGAATGAGGAGACAGGCACTTAATTAAGATGCTATGGCACACAGACCCAGCTCTGTGCTGACTCTGCCAGGGAGCTTACAGGGTAGTAGATTCCTCTGCAGGACTAGTACCTGCAGCAAGGAAAAACTGAAGGCAAGCACCTCGCCGCAGGCGGCTTAGGGCATGCCTTGCTGGTTACACAGAGCTGCTCACTGGCTTCAGGTAMGCAAGTGGGAGATTTCTTCTTTAGATTTGATACATCCGGCTTTAACTTTATACACATTTTAAAAGTGGAAGCGAGTAGCAARGGTGAAAGCAATTTACATGCAGCCAGTCCTCTTGAGAAGTGATGTCAGGCACGTAACACAACAACGCAGTGAAGCAGAGGAAGAGCACTGGCAGTAAATGAGCGTGTCACAATGATTTGTCTCAACTCCTGCAGAAGCAATTTAACATCATTTCAGTGACAGCATATCAAGAACACACAGGAATTCACTCTAGTGTCAGCATAACCTTTATTTATTTATTGCTGTCAATATGCACAGTAAAGGAAGACCCGATATGGCTACCTCCTGAGTACAACACTTCTGTAAAGTCTGATATTGTGGCTTTTGATGGTAACAGATCAAAGGTGTTGCATTTACAAGCCACAGKGTGATTTTCCTGACTGCCTGAATTACAGATACACTCCCTGGCTGTCCTTATTTCTGTCCCTTCCAGCCCAGCATCACATAATATAGACCTTGTAACTGGAAAATAGCCACGGATGATGTGAGGACAGTGTAAAGGGGAAAATGAGCTCTGTATTGCTTTCTCACAGCCCTTCAGCCTTGTAGGAGCAAGAATTCTTTTGTGGCTTTCTAGCAAGCAAGCACGAGTGGAAAAAACACAGAAGGATCAAGTATGCTAAGGAGGGATGCAAATTCTCTTTTCCTATCGTATCACCTGTCATGACAAAAATATCAGCCTTCAGTACTGGACCCTCTGATTGTATAAAACCTCCCACTGCCTGGCAGAAGGCTACTGGTTAGTAACTGCCTGAAATGGAAAGTACAGGCTGTGCCTTCAATGCTTTTCCTCTGGTCACACCAGAGTGACTCCCTCCAGGAGCATGACACCCTCCCAGTACGCTCCTCCACCCAGCATTAACGCCTTTCCTCTGGCTGGCAAGCCAGGGCTCCCTTTGCAGGCTCATCCCCGATTTCTCCTTAGAAACAGCACTGAATTGGTAGGGAATGACTTAGGTGGCCACAAGCCAAAGCCTGGGACTGGACAGTGTCACTGTCTGCATGGGACAGGTAAGCAGCTACCCTGGTGTCACTGGACATATGTAATACCCAGGGTTACTGATGAGGGTTACAGCCCTGAAAGCCCCAGTAAATCTGCACTTAAGACCCTCTGAGCCCTAACTGTACCTCTGCTGCTAACTTCATTCACCTTTGTATTGTTCATTCCTGTGTTTCCCAATTTATACCATGGGGATAACAGCATCACTCCGAGTGTGCTTGTCATGTGCTCTGTGAGCACCAGGCAGTGCTGTTACTGTAGCATGGGTAATTATTAGCCAGCTGCTTGCTTAAAATAGGTGGGAAAGGCTGCAAGGTTTCCACAACAAAGTGATTCCTCTCCTGTAACACACAAGATGACCACACGCAGGGCAAATCCTCCCCTGCAATAACCACATGGAGAGCACTTGTGAGGGGACAGAGGCCAGCCAGAAGCTCACCTCTGAATAGGCTGTCCACAGCGCCTCTCCCAATCCAGCCTTGACTTGCCAGAGGTCCCAGTTTGACCGAGATAGCCTGGATTGCAATTACRAGCACTGGTAGAGAGCAGTACAAAGCCTTGGATACAGGCTATTCACTGTAGCACATASAGAGATGACTTCCACCACCTCCACAGCCCTAACAGCTTGCTGCTGACAATGTTTAATTCTCGAAGTGGTAGTGGGTTTTGTTGCTGGACACTCCTCACCCACCTGTGCTCCAGCTTGTTTTACAGAGGTGATGAGGAAGCCATCAGAGCTGAGTCAAAGGCTCCTCCACACTGAATCTGCCTATAGATAACACCTTCTGCAGCACATCGCTCTGCTCCTCCTTCCGGCAGTGACACAGCCAGATGTCCCAACGCAAAAAGCAGTGCAAAGGTGGCCCCAGGATGTTCTGCCCWCAGTCAAGACAACACAACCCTCCCTCCAGCTTGCGTCGAGGCTGCTGAGTTACCTATAAGCTCTTCTCTGCACATGATCCTCCTTGGAGCCAAATCCACAGCATCCCCAGGTTCTCTTCAGTTGCTACCCTTTGCTTGAAATGATGTAGCATTAAGGGGTTGCCCTGTGTCTGATATTATTGCCTGTGCTTGGGAGGCTGGGACTGCTGCGGTCTTCAGGAAATGTGCTAGGAAACAGGCCCCACCAAAGCGCTGGTTGACCGGGGGTGTGCAGCCAGCCATTTCCTAGGGGGGATCAGGCAGAACAGGGTAAGCTGCGTCCAGCTGGGGAGGTTACACTAGCTGGAGCACAGGCTGATAAAGGGCCTTCTCAGAAGCACTTGTGTTTGGCAGACAAACAAGACAGGAAAGGAAAAAAGAGGCACTTCCTAACCTACGGTCTGTGGTTCACTTTAACACCGACTGTGGTATCTTGGCAAAACGTGGCTTAACATAAGCAGCTGAAGCAAACAGATCTGGAGTGATCAGCAGAGAGAAGGTCTGCCAGGCTACAGGGAGCATTCAAACTAAAGCAAAGCCACTAACTGAGGGAATTGCCTACGCACAACTTTCCCCCACTTTCCCCACCAAAGGGCAAATCTCCCTTCTGACCCTAGCACCCGACGGTGTAACTTTTGTGGAGCTGAATGGCAAGTTGAGATCAGAAGCCCYCTCCCAACAAGAGTCACTTTTTGTCCCCCAAAGGAGAATCCTTTTGTAACCTCATKATTTGATAGAGAGTTTCCCTGAAGTGCTGGTCCTGGCTCAGTCTTTTGGCTGCTTCTTTCAGCTCCTCAAYGTTTTCAGCTTCTGCGTGCGAGAAGATGAAGGACTGGGACTGTTTCACTGAAACAAGAGCGGCACAGAAAGGTCAGCACTCTCCRTCAGGGACACAAACTGAAGACAAAGCTTCACTACAGCACACGAGCCACGTGTGAGACTGAGARCCTGGCAAGGGATGAGCTAACCATTGCACTCTAACAGCTTCACCTTACTGTTTTCAGAGGAGGAAAATGCTGACAGCATGGAAACACACTTTTCTTTACAGTTGCCTCTGATTTAGGGTTCTATGTAGAACCTGATCTAACCTTGCAGGTAGCCACTCTGAGCAGCGGATTAGATTGGACAGTGTCCAGGTGTCCCTTCCAACCTAACTCAGTCTATGATTAAGCATTCAGATGAAGACTGCTTTGAGCATGTTTTTTTAGGGACCATCACAGCACTTAACTTTCAACACACATGAAGAGACAGGCAACCAGTACGCAGACTCAGTGCCTGCTCTCTGGGTAAGGAAGCTCCAAGTTTCTAAGTAGCCCCATTCTACTGCTAGGGAATATGAAATATGAACCACGTTTGCAGACCTTACTGCTCTGTCAGCCCCATCATCTGCACATATCTGCTCCTGCAGGATATAGAGTAAGAAGCTGCCTGGTACCTACTGTCATTCCACGAAGCACTGGCTCTCCGGCGGTGGAAGCGGCAGCTCTTTATGCGACGAGTGGCAGCTTTGTGGATGTACACAGAGTTCTTCATGATCACGGGCATCTTGGCCTCCAGCTCAGCATTGCGGATGCACTCTTCAAAGAACTCTGAGGAGAAGACACCACTGTGAGCAGTGGCAGGAGAGACACTTCAAGCAACGAACCAGTCACAAGGGACTGCACTTGCTGATGGGCTGAGCCAGGCAACCACRTTCAACACCTCCCTAGGTCTTCACAAACAACAATCCATGAAGCTCCAGAATATCATCAGAATGAACAAGTTCAAAGTGACAAAAACCTCGAGTCCCCAACAGATGCATACTCAAATTATAGAAAGAACCGCAACCATCCATTCCCCATCAATCACTCCCACAACTGCTCATGATTCAACTGCCAAAAGCCTCTGATATTATGATAAAACTTCTCAATTCTCTTGCAACAGAGAGGTTTGAAGCCTTGCTCATTGCACTTTCTTTGAAGGACTTCTAAACCCAGTCAAGTCTAACTGCAGAAAGGGAGGTGTTGGCAACACTGGCACAGGCACACACACCCAAGCCATACATGGCCATGGATTTCTTACTAGCATAGCAAATACTAGCACATACATACATARTGTAGCAACATACATGGAGTGCAAGCTCCATGCAAAGCCCCATTTCCAAACTCTGACAATGTTATTCTGTCCCAATCTGCCACACAAGCTGCTTCTCCTGGCCCATTTCCCCTCTTATGGTCTAACCAGCATCTTCTGCCATTCCAGTCTTGCTGTCCCCTCCTTCCTGTCGCTGGTCCCTTGCTCTTCAGAGGTCTCACGTGCTAATGCGCCCCAACTCTTACATGAAAGGGCAAGGCAGAGCTGCAGAAATCACTTGGAAGGACTGAGGCAATTTGTGCTGGGACCGATGTTATAGAAAACATTGCTGGTCCCTCACTTTCTCTAGCGTTTTGCTTGTCAGTACATTTTTACTCTTTTGAAGAAAACATCCCCCAAAATCTGAGATTGGAAAGGAGTGTCAGGAGACGTTCAGTGCCAGAGGTTACTCACTTATGCCCTGTGCAGGTAGCTCAGCTCTAGATGAATGCTGAGCTCAACATATCCACTTTAGCTTTGTTTTCTTACCATGGCTCTGAGCTAGTGGGATGAAGTTCAGAATGATGCCCTTTTGTCTCAGTTTAGAAATCTGGTGTAGAAACTACTGAATAATACTTATTTTATTTACATATATAAATTATAAATATGTGAATACATATACAAATTATTTATACATGTATTTATACTTATATATGTAACAGTGCTCAGAATGCCACAAAACTTTGACTTTTCTATATTGGCCCAATACATCCACCTTTCACTGAAATGAAGCTTTAACTGCACAGGTACAGATAACAGCTTCCCCCTGCACTATACTTGAGGGTGGAAAACAAGCAAGACTTCACCCAATTGAAGCTGCTAATATCAATTCCCAAACCTGACTCAAGCCAGCTGCTAGGGTAATGCCCCATCTTACCAAAAAAAAAAAAAAAAAAAAAAAAAGCAAAGAAACAGGGATAAGCTGTGAGGAACCTGAGTCTTACACCTGACCTGAGGACTGCAGTCGCCTCAGCACAGCCATGCTGGGCTGATGCAGTGATTCAGCTCTGAGAAAGGATCCAAACTTCACCTGCTGGGTCACCTACCAGCACATTGCTACAGCAACCACGGGCCTCCTTAAACTGCTGATGTTCTTGTAACCAAGGCTGAGAAAAGATTATATTGAGGGAAATCAGGGGACTCTATAACTCAGACCTAGTCAGTCTTTACAGCTCTGCCACAGCTTCCCCATTTGACACTTTGGAAAGCATTTGCTCATCTCTGCCCCTACRTTTGTCTCCCACCCAACAGGGAAGGCTGGGATAATTTTGCCCTCCTTTAAGGGCAAAACACCAAGTGCCTGCGGAGTACGTTCTGGCTCCTCAAAAGGGAGGTGTGGTTGAGGTACGAGGAGTTGGGAGAGCACATTATGTGCAGCTTTGCTAATCTGGGAACTCCTTTTTGTGTCTGGGAAGATGGGTAGAAATATTTCCTCTCTCAGAGCTCGCTCATCAGTAGGGAGGATGGATGACTGACTTACTTCTCAAGTTACTGACATCTGCTTTCATCTTCTCCTCTTTCTCCTTGTTGCAATCTAGAGAATTTAAGCCTTGCTCCAAGCTCTGCAATGCTTCCTCAGCTTCTCTCAGTCTCTTCTCCAGATCCATGCGCACCTTCACCTCAGCCTGAGGAAGAGAATAAGCATTGCTGGAAAACAGCTTGTGTCTCAATAACCATCCTGCTAACTCACAAGGTCTGTGAGGGATCCACCAAGCAGATGAAAATGAAAAGACAACAATAAGGAAAACCAACAGAAATACTGTAAGACAACATAAAAGCAGTTCTTCATGTCTTCAGACAATCTGAATTTGAAGTCCAGATTATTTTATTAATTCTCCTTTACTCTGACTTTCATTTTCACAGCTTCCCTCTCATTGTATGAACCATGTGGAATCAGAGATGGTATTTCAACACATGAATTTGTGCTTAAGCAAGTACTTGCAGCTGAGCAGGAACAGGAGGACATTTTTCCAGCTGAGACAGACTTGAGATAAAGGCAATCAATTCCCACAAAGGGGTGTACAGTACTTAGTTTCAGAAACAAAACACAAGAAAAGTTAGAAATAAGGGATAATATCAGTAGTAGCTTAGCAAATGAGATTAACTAATACAGCTTAGGTCAACTTCACTTTAGTTTGGCCAAGCAGAAGGTTACAGGATAAGAAAATCTTGGAGGTGCAGGAAAAAGAAGAATTGGGGKTTTTTTTGACAAAATATTTGCAGAAGGTTGTTGAGTATCAAACAGCCAATAATAAGCATAACCTTTACATTATTTAGATTAACATAAAATAGCATACTTTGTCCAATTACCTTTGTGTAGATCAAGGTATCTTCCATTAATGGGATAACAAAGGAGGGCTGGTACCTCACCTGCATTCCTCTGCTTTTGAACCCAAGTTCATGCCGAGGTTCCTGAAGATTTACAAATCTTAAGATCGATTCTCTGAGCACAAGCAAGGAGGGAAGATTTCTGCTCAGTTCTGCAATGTCCATATTAGCATTTCTTTGAAATAATCTTTATTCTTGATTGTGTCTACTTTCAAATGAAAAGACTTTTACTGAATGGGTTAATCARGCCTCAGAATGAGAAAATAAATAGTAGTGCTACATAGATGCAACATGGCAACTTCACATGTTACCGTGATATGAAGCATAGCAAATGAAGATTTGCAACCACAAAATGAAAACAAAATAAGACCAAGTCTCCCACTTGATAGGGGATGAACTGAAAGGGAAAATGAGGGAACTCTGGGCCTAGGGACAGCAATATGTGACATTGCAGCAGATACCTTCAGGTCTCTCTCCGTCTGCTGCTTCTCCGCGGTCAGCTCCGAGAGCGAGTTCTGCAGCGCTTGCGACTGGGAAGAATAAAACTCCCGCTCCTCCTCCAGTGCTCGGGACCGCTCCTCATTCTCCTTCATCCTAGTGCATGGCACAGCAACGGAGGACGACCATTCCCACCCCAGCACAACTCACAGGAAGGAAAGGGGCTCAGTATCGTGATGGGCCATGCTTTACTACCTGGCTGCCCTGAGCAAAGAGGCGCTAACAGGAGCACTGTCTGTGTTTCACTTCAATAACACAGGCAGTGCTGGAGAAAGTCAGGCAGACGGTTCTTGAATGGAACATTCTCAACCCCTAGACGAGGTCCAAGAGCACCAAATACTTCTTATGGACAAGTCCGTGAACACCAAATGGATTCACGTGCCTAAGTCCTGATTTGAAAGGAGCAGGCCCAAGCGGCAGCAAGGAGTTCAGCTGCCCGGCCTCACTCTGTCCCCTCTGAAGCATTTATAACCTGAATTCCTGCCATGGGAACCAGACAAGCTTCCAGACTTGTCTTGTGTTGGCAACCGAAAAGCAAGTCAGCAGATATTTGGCACGTCATTTGGCACCACTAAACCTGAGCAGGGCAGAAGTGTCCTCTTCCCTTTACTGCACCCAAGAATGGAAATTATAAAGGATCTTGCCTCTCTGCAGGTCTCAGGATAAACAGGGGAATAGTTTTGAACTAATTCTAATTTTAAGCCTGGAATATTTAGCCATACCCTTTCTGATTGCCTTCCACCTGCGAGGGGGAAAACTACCTCTTTTCCCACCACCCTCTTCACACTGGATCGCATCTTGCCCCACATCCCTGTCTCTGGCACCACTGTAAGAGCCCCTGCCCCCACTTCACCTCTTCTCTGCCAGGAGTTTCTCCTCCAGAAGTTGTTGCATCTTCTCTTCAATCTGTTGCAGGCTGCAGTGCAGTCCCCAGATGGGGCTTTGCTCCTTGCTGGGGCTGGTTGGAGGTGGGAGCTGGCTCTCATTTTCTTCCAGCATCTCCAGCATTTGCTGCTTTTCCAGGGAGAGCTCCTTGAAGAAGGGCAGAGACTGTGAGTATCATTCAAGTCTAACATTTCTACTCCTGTTCCTGCTTGGCTCCTCCCTATTGAGTCCCTCCATCCTTACATCCACATGCCTCATTCAGGTTAAAACCAGGAATAACAAAATCTGTTATTTCATTTTGTACCTGCCTCGTGAGGAGCAAGCCTCCACCATAGCYTTCGCTGTGCAAGGGGGTGAGAACCTGCAGGCTCCTTTGACATGATACGCTAGTAAGGACCCAGCTCAGGGCCTGGAGCCTTCTGCTTCCCCAGTGCATCACCGACGCAGGCAGCTTCCCTGCCTTCCCTCCTCACCTTGCTCCTCAGTGTGAACTAGAGGCATCCCCTCTGTGGTACTTCTAACTGTGGGCAATAGGACATATCATGCTGTTTTCCTCTGAAGTGTTCGGTCCGGTGTGCAACCAGGGCATGAATGGTCCTTCCCTAGCTTTCCAGTTCTTTTTTCATACCCATAACGGCGGGCAAGGAGAAGAGCTCAAAGGGACATCAGCAACAGATTTTTGGACAAACTTGCAGGATCTGACACAAACATTAAGGATGACATTGAGGCTTCAGAAGGCCGGCTGTGTGGAAATTTCACAAGCAAGATACCATTTAGAAAAGCCACTTTCCACCAATCCACCAGAGTGATACCAAGTGAGGAAAGGGTTTAATACATCAACACTCCGTTTCCTAAATTCCCATGTGGTACATGATTCCCTGGGAACCATGCTCCCTTCTGTGAACAARGAATGCCTCTCTGCTGCTCCAATTTCCACCAGGACTTAGGGAGTTGCAGTTAAAAAAAATATCAGACAGCTATCACAGACTTATAGCCATGTTGGGGGACCCTCTGGTAAGCTCTAGTCCAGCCTCCTGTTCAGGGCAGGACCGTATCAGCACAGCAAGATACGGTCAGCTGTGGCTTTCTACAGGTGAGTTGTGAAAACCTTCCAAGATGGAGGTTCCTCAGCCTCTCCCACTGCCTGCCTACCTGTCTGGTGAAAAGTCTCTCCCTAGTCTTCAACCTGAGCTTCCCAAACTGCAACTTACGGTTATTGTCCTATATCACATCTGAGAAAAGTTTGGTTCTGCTGAGCTCCACGTCACTTCTAGTTCTTTTCTGCAGGGGATTTTGGCCTTCACATCAGCTACCGAGTGAACCTGTTCATCTGCACAGGACTTAACTCTGGCGCTAGTGGATGTTAGATTCATTCCACGGGACAGTATTGCTTTCAGCCCTGGTCAGTTCTCATGGATCGTTCCCAAAATGCTGTCACTCAGAGGGGAGAAGTGGTCACTCACCTCTAGGGTTTTCTGTAAGGACTGTGTCAGGCTTCGCAACTCTTTCTTTTCTTCCTCCACTCCTTTAAGGGAGCGGGCGGTGAGCTCTAGCTCCCTAAAGAAGCAGAAAGGGTGATAGCTATTGCAGGGGAACACTAGCCCCACAGACCGCRCTCAGACTGCACAGGCTGGGGATCTCTTAGCGCAGGACCTGCGACCGGTGGTTGGTACAGGCAGCCCTGGAGAGTCAGGAGCTTGCCAGGAAGCATCACGCCTTGAACACACTACGGGCGTCCAGGAACTTTACTGTGCCTCCTGATCRTCAAACCAAACCCAACTGTTAGTGTGCTTTTCTAGCAAGGGCAGGGCCACGGTTGCAACTGGAAGAGCTCARACAGGGCGGTCATATCTAAGCAGATGTAGGTCTATGAAAAGAAAAAAAATGGTTTGCAAAATCACACTGGATTTTCTGAGATGTTATTTAGGGAGAGAAAAGGAAAAAAGAGAACAAYGGCAAAASATGCCCTTTCAACWCTCAGGGCAAAGCACTTGGATCCTTCCCTTTCTAAATACATTTGCTGTTCATATTTTGCATAGTGTAACCCTTAAGATGACAAAATTATTTTTGGTGAGGCAACTTCATYGTCCACCTAGTGTCATTCAGCTGACGACAGAAAACCAGATTCAGATGTCTGGAGCCCACATGGCTGGTCAGTCAATCAAACTAATTTCCTCTCTGAAATCCTCTAGCACCTATCCGTTGCTATGCTATCCTGACTAATCTGGGGTTTGCTCATGTCCCAGCCCTTTGAAAATGAAGCGGCTGGAGCCCTGAATGCGAAATGGAACTACGCTGTATTCTGTTGGTCACACAAGTGATAGCAAATACAGRTGAATAGACCTCAACCGTTCCTGTTTTGGTCAACATAGCATTTATCTCCTTCCCACATGCACAAAATAGGTGGATTTTACGAACTGTTTTGATTCACCACCACAGCAGCACTTCTGCCCAGTGTGGGAGTTCGTGCCCTTTTCCTGCCCTGCGTAGTTTGCTGCATTACCGTCTGATCTGTTCCTGCTCCAGCCGCAGCTCCCGTACCACCTCTTCAAACCGGTGCTTCTCTGCTTCCAGGACCTGGTTCAGACGCTCGAGTTCCTGGACCGAAAGAGAAGACAAGAATGTGCTCCGCTGACATAMTTACAATTAGGAAAGGCTTCCCTGTTAACAGTGCCTGGGACTTTTAACCTGAGCTATGTGGAGCACGGGGTGTCCGATTCCACCACGCTTTTGTCCAGAGGCAATTAGAAGGGATTGAAGGTTGCTTGAGGATTTCCAGACATCCAGAAGTCCCAACGAGGTTACCAGGCACCTGGAAATCCCAGACATGATCCCTGCACAGATCAGCTCTGCTGCACATATACAGAAGGTCCAAAGCTCCCTGGGAAAGCTGGACTCAACATTCACGTACCATTTCCAGGCACCCACACCTGCAGGTACAGAAARCCCGGACAGGAATGTGACAGCCCCAGCACTGCTGCGCCTGAAATGTGGTATTTCTACTAGCTCAGCCTTGCTTCCCATCCCACTGGGACAGGAAAACACRAACTGCATAGTTACAGCTTTGCACAGTTTAAGCAGCCTGTCACTATCTTTGTGCTAATAAAACCATGCTTAAAGAGCACCGAATACCACAAGCTATCCTCAAGCAGTGAAACAGTCTCTTCCCCTAGTCTAGAGGAAGCAGTTGTACCGAGACCTACTGCAGATGGAGGGAGACAGGGACAAAGTACAGCGAGGGTCCCGCTCCTGGTCAGGTCCTCTTGCAGCCTTAGCTGCTAGGCAGAACTCCTGCTGCAAGCCCAGGCAGGTCACAAAAATAATAAGTTCATAACAAGRTTCTTGCTCCGTGGTGCAGGCACATGGTTCAAGCTGCTTTCCCAATATATTGCTCYGAAGCCTTCAGGCTCAGAGCAGGTCCGCCACAGCTCAGTGAGCTATATATTCGTTCCTTCATCAGTAACAGACGCCTTCAAACTAACCTGGCCCCACCTGCTTTTTGTGGGCAATGGGGACACTGTGCATGGCTTTGTAAGAGCAGAGATTTCTTCCAGGGTCTTTAGACAAGGGCATTTCCCTCCCTATGGCTGTGGGTTGTGCAGCAGGCTACCTCACCAGAAAGGGATGTCTCCCTGCAAAGGTAGAAGTAGCTTAGCCCTAAAGGAGTGTCCAAGCCACCTTTGGACTTCAGCTCTGCAGAAGTGTGTGCAGGAAAACCRTGGGCCTGAGAAGCCTAGGTCAGCATTGCCGTCTTTAGCAAAAGAGGGGCGACAGACATTGTGGATTAACTGGAAAAGAGAGCACGCAGCAGTTTGCAAGACTGCAATKTGGTGGTCTACATCCATGCAGGATTCCCTACTGTGTAAGAGGACAACCCATTTGCAAAGCTATCTTGCAATAACTTTATGATGGTGCTATAAAAACTGGTCTAGATTTGGTGTAAATATGAGAATGAGCTACTTTTATTATATTAAGCAAATATAGGAATAGTTTGAAAAACAATAAACTTGATAAATTAAGGTATAATAATCACATCTAAAGGAGTGCTCTCTTGGGCTTTCCCTAGTGCAGTGTTTATTATTTTCCTCATCTCTGGTGTGCCCAAAGAATAAACCACATTGCTTTTTGCTACTCCTTGTTTCTCACAGCGGTATCTCTACACTAGAACAATGCCAGGTCTGTTCATTTGCTTTCTAACTRTGGAGACAGACAAATTGATTGTCAGAGTCCTCTTGAATCTATTAAATAACAAGTGTTTAATTCAACCCAGTGAATATGAATTTAATCTGATCTTTCTCCCTCGTCCTCCTGGTGTCATAATCACAAGCACACTGCATGGAAAGTGCCTGGGAAGGGGAGCAGGGATACCCCTCCAGGACCCACCCCATGGCACAGCTCTTACTCCTCTCTTCATCCACAGGGCCCAGAGGTTGGCTGGAAACTCTTTTGGCTTCGCAGCCTCTCTCCTTGAAAGCTGGTGTGCTCTCAAACCAACTCCCAACCTCCCAGTCCTGCCACATGGAAGATGACGGGAATTGGCTTGTGATGAACACTCACCTCTTTTTGCTCCCTCTGCAGACACAGCTCTTCTGTTTCTTCCATTAGCTTATCTGCAAACACACACACAAAGGCCAAACACAGAGAAAAGCAATTTATATCTTGGGGATATTTATGAGTGTGAAACACTGACTGTTTGGAGCTTGAAAATGCAGCRTTCCTTATTGCTCTGTGTGTATCTGTCTGGGAGGCTCCAAAGGCTGAGATGACACTAATGGGATGTTCTATCATTTCCCTCCTGCCAAATAACTTAATAAAACTAAACAACCATATTGCCGTGTACTTCTAAGGTTTCCTCTCAATGTTCTTAAAGAGCTTTAACGAACTAACCTTTGCCATCCTCTAGCTGAGTCAGAAGAATACCCATATCTCTGCTTCACACGAGGAAGCAAAGGCCCAGAAAGGTTAAGTGGGTGCCCACCACGTGCCGTGGGTCGCACGCTGTGTAGCAGTAGTCAGTTCTTCTGCAGTTCAGTGCCCCATCCCTACCCGCCTAGCACAGCACCCTCTCCTTCAGCCCCCTGAGCATCGCTGCCAGCTCCCTATTGTCACCTTGGGACATCCCAGCCGAGCCCAGAAATCAATCCCCRAACTTAGCCACAAAAAACCTTGTCGCTGTTAAGAATAGCTGCCCTCAACGTCAGTTGCTCTTGTCTGCTGAGAAGGACACATGCCCACCAGAGACATGCTCTGATCCTTACACTGTGACCTGAGGTACYCATGTTGTGCTACGCTCTAACCTTAAACAGAGGCTCTGCCTTAGGCAGCTCTGAGTCATGCTTACAGGAAACTAGAGAGAAACACATGCCTCATAGCTAAGCCTAGGGCCTAGCTCTCAGCTCTGCCACCYGGCTGCCGTGTGAGCAGGGGCAGATTCTCTGTAGCACTTTATGATTAAGTCTTCCCTGTATCAGGTGAGGAGGATGCTACCGGTTTCCTTTGTACTGGGCACCTGAAGAGATTACTCCTGCTGGCAGGATTACTACTGCTAGGAGAAGGAATGCAGATCTCTACTACYTCCCGCCCACAGCAGGGCTCCTCTTATGTTACTAAAGCTCTGCTGACCACCACTGCTGCCTTTCCTTCCGTCTTACCCTCTTCCTCCTTGCCAGGACCCAGCACAGCTGCACTGTAACTACACAGAGGTTCTCCCACCTTCCCTCTTCTGCCCCTCCTGGGGAGGCCAAGCCCAGGGCTTGATGGGCTTCTGCAGAGTCCCACCCTGAGAGAGAAACCTGGATCCCAGCTGGGTGGGGGGCAGGTGGAAGTTAACTCTGGGGAGGTTCAGGGAATTCCCCAGAGCAGTGTTTGCTTCCTCCAGAGAAGGAGGAAGTGCTGCCAGGAGCAGTGCCCTACCTCAAAACTTAACTACAGGATGGACACAGGTCATTGAAGGTAAGGCTAATGAGGCAGAAGCCTCAGCAGTTATGTAGGAATAAATAGACAATCGCTGTCGAAAGAAAGTAACCAACTGTGACAATTGACCAGCTCTGAATGTTCTTGTCATGGACTAAAGAACCCAGTGGAATGTATATTTTATATTCCAAATATCTCCTGTTTGCCACAGAACGTGTATTTCTCTATTCCTCCATCACCTTGTCTTTTATCATACTGTGGCCCTCTTCAGTCTTAGGCTCTTTAGTCTGCTCTGGTGGTTGCAAAATAATGTCTTGACAAAACTTTCCTCTTTCTAACTTTCCTTCTGTCTYTCCAGGTCCTCCTCTCAGCACTCCCTGTTATCCCTTTGTCAGGTGTGGAACCACTCCTCCCTGCCTGCCTCACATATGAGCCCATCCATCAGCTCACACGTGTGAATGGCATTCAGATGGTTTAGATGGCTAGAACATGCCTTGATACTTGAATTATGATCACTGTTACATGTCAGACCATATACTGAGATCACCCCTGATCAGCATGGATGCAGAAATGCGAAAGGCTCTTCAAGATTCRTCCAGTGGCTTGATGATTAGGAGTAGAGGCCAGGAGCCCCTACTCAAGGCATCACCAACCTGAAAGCACACAAAGGTGCCGCTAGCTTGTTCAGAGTAGATGACTGTCCAGGTAAATCACTGGGCTCACACGTGTTACCAGCAGCTCCGAGGCCACAAGGGCTGTTATGCCTATCTTGGGGAACGCTCCAACTTAGGARGCATCTGGGTTAAAGAGGCTGCTCTCCCTTGGCTCTTGCTATAGGTAATGTGGGGAGAGACATCTGGATGTCCCGAGGCGGTCAGGAGGGTACTGCCATCCAGAGGCTGTTTTCTGAGTAGGGGATTGGACTAGAAAACCTCCAGAAGTCTCTTCCAACCTCTTATGTTCATCTGGAGCAACTGCTCTCTCTCCATTGCCCACAGAGAGAGCAATGACAAATTAGCCACTGCCATTAGCCGCCTCARACAAGCCCATGTAAATGCTCCCACTTTCAACATGAATAGTGTGGGCAAATGCAGACAAAGACCAAGTAGAGTAAGACCAAAAAAAAMCAGCTAGAGGAGGAACACTAATGCATGAAGAGTTGTGATCAGCCTCAGAAATACCAGTCYTGTGTGATCCAGGGAGACGAGGGTACTGGCTGTTTGCCTGGTGAGTAGCTGAAATCAGCACATCCAAACTTCTCAGGGGCAGCAAACATTTGTACAGTCCAGCCATCCAGAGCTGCAGGACAGCAGCATGCTGGCCAAGGCACATCCTTCCTTTCACACTCCACACAGGTGTCCAAATCCTACCTTAACATTTTCATGTTTTGACTCCCTTCAAAATGTGAATTTCAGCTGCTGCCTCCTCAAAAGCTTCATCCAGTAAAAGTCAACAGTGAAAACTTGTAGCTGCTTGTCTTGAGCACAGTGAYAACTCCAGAAAACCAAAGTGGCTATTTTGGGGGTTATGGCTTTTGGAATTAAGAGTTTCTTACCTAAATACTCCTGTTTCTCCTTGGCCAGCTGCAGCCCTTGGGCTTCCAGGCTTTCAATCATGGCTTCTCCCAGCTGGGCATTCTTCCAGGTCCTAGGGAGAGCAGACACAAAGCAGACAATGTAAGAGAGCTGAGAGTCCCACAGATCGAGGCAGGGGACTCAGCCTAGCCAAGGAATTCAAACACACAAACTCTCATCAGGTGGGACAGTGATTACCTAAATTTTTCTCCACAAATGAACTGGAGAATTTTCCCCAACAGTCAGTAATATTTTTGGGGTTTTTTTAATATAGGARCTGTATGTCAACATCACACAGCTATTCAAAATGTTTTCTCCAGTGTTTTGGAGATTTCTACAGAGTTTAGTCTTAAGGGCTCTCCAGACCAACCCAGCACATGCACCTCAACAGGATGTACCTGGAACCCATTATATGGATCCCGATAGATTTTAGAACCAGATTTTAGCTTTTAACTCAAGTAACTTCCCATCTGCCAGTGACTTTGTCTTCTGCAGCCTTTCCAGTATTTTGCTGCTAGAGCCACTCTTCCCCTTCAAACATTAACCRTTCATTGACTCCGTCCCACAGCCTTCTATCTTCAGCCTTTCTGGTATCCATCATCCATCCATCTCGGAATCAATCAATCCCTCCTCTGCTAAACTTGTAAGCCAYTAAGATTTGGTGTCTGGCCCTACACTGTGAGTTAAGTGCCTCTCCCTGTAAAAACAACAGAGAACCAGAGATAAAAGCCAGACAAGATGCTGGCAAGTAGGGAGAGTTAAAGGAAGCAGGCATATTCAAAAGGTACCTTGTGTTATTGTAAGACCATTGGCCAGAGGATCTCAAGGTCTCTTGAACACATTATGAAACTAAGCTGCAAAAAAGGCCTGTGGAGCAGATGCCCATTACTGATTGAGTTGATAGACAGGGGAGGCTTTAACACAGATATTAAATACCAAGGACAAGGACATACGTATCAAAAACAGAACCAGAAATGGAGTTTGTTGCTCACGTCTATTCATGTTCCACTGGAAAAAAAAAAAAATCTACACACAGAATACATAAAATGCATATGTAAAATTTATCGCAATCTATTTTCATAGATGCACATACTGGAACAGCAATTGCTGCCCAGAAAATCTGCCATCTTTGTTAAATGCTAAGGGAACTTATTAATATTAAATACCTGTAAGCCTTCCTGTACCAGGCCTCTTTGTGAGCCATTTGAAATTGTAGCTTTTCGGAAACCATTAAGTTGGCAATCTCTTATAAAACCATTTCAAGGCAACCTGTACTTTGTCTCTTACAAAAGCCAGACAAATATATTAAACACACATCACCCCAGGGACCAGGCAGCTCACAGCTCCGGCAGCCCAAGCACTGCCTTGTGCTCTTTGCAGACAGCTGGGTTTCTTTTCAGCTAATGAGCATCTAGGATATTTCTAAAGTGCAGAGGAAATTAGAATGCTAATTAAAAAGGTGATGTTTTGCCCATAGGTAGACATCTTCATCTTGAGTGAGAACATGTGGGTGTGAATGTGTTTTTCCACTAACGTTCTCTGATACAGGATGAATCTGATCCCAGCGAAAACAACAGCAAACAGCTCAAAGGAGGGACAGGGGGGCAACAGAGTTTATCATATGATTACTTGGAGGGCTTCAAAACAGCTGTAGCCTTTAAGGTGTCTGTTTATTAGATTCACCTTTTCAGTGCTCCCTCCTTTCCCCAGCCTAACAAGATGTTTCCCTGTCTGTAACTCAAAGGTTACTACACSCACTGCTATATAACTTCGAAGACGCACCCATATCACTGTGTAGCATTTAAGCTTTTATTCCTCTTATCTGCTGGAACCAGTGCCGCTGTGTGACCGCAGCAGCGGGGAGGTACAGGCTATGACTTGGGCTGAGGGGCAAGCAAGTGCTTTTTTTATTTTGTACTTCTTACCAAGTGAGTTTTCATCAGAAAACGCCACATGGCTTAAAGTGCTGGAAAGCACAGGGTCAGGAAGGCTCTTGGGACAAGTTGAAAGCGCCCTTATAATATACTTCTGAAAAAAACCCTGAAGCTGTATAGTATCTCCATTTGCTATACAGCTCAAACATTATCTATTCCAGTCCTTTTGCAGCAGTGGGAGCATCTCTCTAGCTTTGCCTGCATTTTACCTTTCTTGGGAACATACACAACCAATTTTGGAGATACTTAACACTTCATGGCCCACAGGACATATGTACTGTTACCTAGTTCTCTCTAGGTAACAGCCCAGGATGGATAATCATCTGTATATTTATSGGGATGAGGAAAAAGGGGCCACAAAGCTATGGCTACCCAAGGAGACAGGCTATATGAAGGCAGGGCTGCATAAGTAGAGGGTGTGAGGGTCAAGAAAGGAAGGGGCATAGTTTTGCCAAGGGCCTAAAGGAGTAGAGATAGAGAATTGGTTCTTATTCAGCAGCAGCCACAAACATCTTCCAGAAAACAAGAGAGAACCAGGACAACCCAATTTTTTCTCCTTCCCCAAATGCCAGGTTATTTTTTTATGCCAATCACAAGATGGCCCCAGCAGAGTGTCACGGGTACGCACACGGTATGGCAACTGTTAGCACATTCCTCAGAACAAGCCCTCAGCATTATGCTCAGCTGGGCTCAACCATGTCCTAGTTCATGCCTTTCTCCTGACAAAAAGAGCTGATCTGTTTTTGTTTTTTTTTTTCCCCATTGCCCATCAAGTCTACTTTCAACCAGTGCAGGGAATGCCACTATGGACACAGAGAGCGTACATGTGCATCTCCCCCACTAGCAGCAGCAAAAGCCTCTCTGGGTGGGAAGAGAGCCCGGGCGGCTGGGAATCAGGGCTTTGTGCATTTCCAAAAAGCTTTCAAGATCTGGCAAGTGTGACAAGTCCAAGCCATAACACATTACAAGCGTGGAGAGACCATCAGCTCCCCTCCACATTGAATAACTGGTTTCCCTATCAAACCGGGCAGCTTGGAAAGGAGTGAAGAGCTGACAGCATCGCTGAGCACACTGATGGTGGGGGTCATAAGCAGTTGTGCGGGCACACACACACACACCACCCAGCCCCAGATGTAAAGAAGCAGCAGACAAAATTGAAACAAAGGAGAGAGGATAAGAGGACGCTTCCCATRCTGGGTTCATTTTTCCTTCTTTCCCCTATTTAACAAGATCTCAGTCTATGAAGTTGGGKTTTTTTTGAGGGTGGTGGTGTTTTTTTTTTTTCCTTCGGTTGGTTCTAAATAATGAGGGAGACACAATAAGTGCTGCAGTGCCATCCGCAGTACAATCTCCCACTAGGAACAAGAGAGCACTAAAACAGGTTGCCTAGAAGATTTTGGCTTTCCCATTCATTGCAGATCAATTTACTGGCCCAYGCTGTGCCTTTCTGGCTGCCTTGGCTCCCAGTCTGACCCTGCTAACACAAATCACATAATCTGTGCTTTTCCTCATGTGCAGGCTGTCATCAGCACTGATTAAGCCGGCACTGGAGCTGCATCACACTCCTCCTCCGATGCAAGAACAGAAGCAGAGAGGGGAGGGAAGAGGGTGTCACAGCCAGACTTTTAGCTAGGTGTAGGTACCCTGCTGTATGATAGCAGCCACCTCTCTAGCTCCTTTTTTAAACACTAGTGCTGGAATATTGGAGCAAGGTCTAGAGGAAAGGCTGGCTCGGTGAAATGAGCAGCCGCACAGGGCTTGCTTGCGAGAACCCCTCCTGAGCTGTGCAGCCACACTCCTTCCCTCCCATACGCACTTGAAAGATTAATTTGGTCCCCGAATTATTGCCCTTGGCAATAGTTAAGTCTAACATTGGTGAAGGCAAGTGCAGACCTGTGCTGTCGAAGGAAAACCTCCGAATTACTCAAGGGCTGACTCTGGGTCCCTCCTCCTCTGCAGTGGCCAAGCCTGCTCGTGGTGAGTGGTCTTGTGGCCTTGGGTCTTGTGTCCCGTGGGGCTCRTGCTCCCATGAAGCTGTCATGGGCAGCTTTGTGTTGCAGTTCATACGGTACTAGGAGATAACTGAACTTGCTCCGACACCAAAGCCAGGCTCACTGCAGAAGCTCAGAACTTGGCTTGGGCTGATCCACTCTAACACCGTGTTCCCCATTAATTACAAATGAACATTTTCAGCCTCATGGTGTTGGAATTAACTGCTCTAGCAGGCAAGTAAAGGTCTCACTGGTCTTGGGGAGCTTCTCTGCCTCTCCATAGTCCTTCTAGTCAGGCTTTTTCCTCTTTATCTTTTACACATCTACAGAGCAGATCAAAGAGAATAAGGAATAGAAAGMAGCTTACACTTTTCCAGACTCCTGTAGCATCTCCAGCCACTGAGCCTGCTCGAACTCCGATTCAGCTGCTAGAACAATGTTACCCTAGAAGAGGAGAGGGGAAGGGGAAAAAGCACTGGGATTAGAGAGGCCTTACACACCACTGTGCATGAGCTGGACACAACTAGCACAGCTGTGGCAGGAGGAAAGCCCACTGCAGACTTCCACCACCACAGGAGACATCACATGGGAGCAATTATGACCCAGGCCTACCACACATTCTTGCTTGGAAAGAGATGCACACAGCAAGCCGTCATGATAGGAATAAAATGATAGAGCGACATGAGCTCTAGGGCTCCTGAATATCTGTCTACTGGTCTGCTAGTATCATAAGACCTGCCGTCAGAAAGAGCAAGTTTCCTTCTTGATTGTCAAAGCAGGAGCAGCAGCAAAGCCTTGAGGGGATTTAGGATGCTAACCCACCCTCTTTCTCAGGATAGTCTACCCAGAGAGGGTAGGCACACACTGGTGGGGTGGGAAAGACTGCCAATCTAACGCTGCTCATCAGCAATACAATGCTTTGTGGTGTTTGTTTTGTTGGGTTTTTTTGGGTTCTTGTTTGGTTGGTTTTTTTTGTTTTTGTTTGTTTTTTTAAGAAGAGAAGACGTCTACTTACATGGAAGTCTTCATGAGAGATCTTTATGGCATAAGGCATATTGGGCTCTTCTTTGGGCTCCACGATGCAGCCTCCCAGGGGTATGACACCCTGGGGATGAACCAGAGCACTCCAATCAGTCAGCAAAATCATGTATAACTATTAACTAACCAGGAGCTGAACTTTCACCCTTGGTCACTTGTGGGCCCTGCCCTGCCTTGGCTATCCCGGGAGGGGCAGTACACACAGTTCCTGAAAAGCAGAGGGACTCCCACCACTACCGGGAGGCCTCCGAGTGGTATCTGAAAGGGGATAAAGATGCATTTGGCTTGGAGGGAAGGCTGCTAGCTAGAACATGGAAGTGGGAGCTCTTATCAAGCAGAAGGTGGTCTCCTGACAGGGGCAGATGTTGCAGAGTCACAGTGTGGTAGCATGAGAGAGGTTGCGCATCCATTACAGTCACCACCAGTAGGTCAACACCCCACACGTGCTGTGTGGGGACAGATGGGTGGCTGGCTGCCCCTAACCAGACTGGGTGAAATCAGCACCTTTGGAAGCACATGTGCTCCATCAGCCTCCAGTGACTACAGAGGCTAAAAGCAGACTCAAAGCACAGAGTCCCCCCTTGAGAGCTCCAGGCAGCAGAGCTACGGAGGCTGCTTCTCGGGGCTGCAACCACATACGAGTGCAAGTACAGGTTAGGAACAAGCAGCAACCAAAGCTGTTAGCCCCACCACTGGCTTTGCCAACAGTATTCTCCTACCCACAAGATTAGTTGATTAGGAGATCATGAAAACCAGGGGGTACATCTATTATCGGGTAAACAAAGTCGTGTACCTCCTGAATCAGTATGGAGCCTGAAGAGGTACTGACATGATTCTTGCCTTTTTTTTTTTTGAGGCTTCCCTGGATCTGTGTGAAGTTTGTGACTTACTTTTTCTTCATTTGCTGGGCCTGGTGGGGGGGGAGCTAGAAACAGAATAACATCCTCTCCCMTGCAAACGCTGCTCACCTTGGGGTGGATGTTGAAGTACTTATTGCTTTCAAAGCTCTTCTTCTCACTCTCAGCATAGTAGAGCAGGAAGCTTTCCTTAATAATAAAGAACCTTTAAGACAGAGAAAGGAAATAAATTCCGCCAGAACAGAGGTTGTGGTTCACAGCAAAATAAAATCTCCACCTAACTAAAGCTGCGTTCTGAGCAGAAGAGTTTTCTACTCCCATCCAAGCCCAAGGTTAGGTGCCTCACCCCTGTTCATAGCCAAGTGCTAGTGCTTAACACTAAGCGCTGAGTTCAAGTGCTTTGTGCTTGCAGTTTAGCACAGCACRCATGCATCGGTGTTGAAGGCAAGCCGTAGCATCATTTACTCACAGGGGAACGGGACGGCGGTCTGCRTCCGAGACAGGAGCACAGCCAAAGCCTTTTGGCATCTTGACCTGTGCGGGCTCTGTCTAGCCCATGTGTTGGATTTAACTTACTGGAAGAGAGCCGCTCCTTTTTTTAAGGATCTCTCTCACATGAGCAACTAAGAGCTTATTTTTGCAATTTACTCCCTGCCACCCTCTTTCCTCCCATCTCAGCATAAGCCAGAAGGGAAGCATTCCCACCGTGGCAGTGAGTCACATGGCAGGGAGTCGCAGGCTAGCACCCCCAAGCAACTCTCAAGGCAAAAGACTGGCCATGAGCGCGCTCAGGAGCAGAAATAAGTATTAGAGATATTTTTAAGCAGAGCTCCTGGCAAAGTCTCCTGTCATTGACCTTTGTAAATACAAAGGAAATTGATTTTTTTTTTCCCCCCTCATATGCATCACATTAAGATGTGCCTTGTTCTGCTCAGTTAGCCTTAGGTATGCTCTGATGAACACAGCCACAAATTATCACAGCTTCTGTAAACCAAGCCTCTGATTTACTGGAGCGTGTCCTCAAAATTGTGATTAAAGGAGTACCACTTTTAGCTTATTTGGGTGTTCAAAATGCCCCTGGGAGAGTCCCTCTTCAAAAATTGAGGTTGCATTTACCTGCAGGCAGTGGTACAGGGGAGAGATATCTGACTTAAATTTGGTCTAAATCTCTGCAGCACTCAAAAATGCTGAAGAGCAGCTGAAAAGATGGGGACTAGTTTAGTAGGAAGGTTTCAAAAGAGTAAGTGACAAAGAAAATGTGTTGCACTGTTCTGTACATATTTTCTGACATGAGAAGAGAGGGATTTGGAAAGAAAGTGAAAGGCAATAAGCTCAAAAATAACAAAGAATGCCTTTTTACACTGCACAAAACGCTGCTGTGTAAATCACTTTCATGTGGTCCCGAGGACAAGAGCTCATGAGGAATCTGGAAAGGATAAGGCATTTCTGTGAATAATGAGAGCATCCCCAGGAAAGCCTCCTGCTTCTGGGCAGAAAGCCTCCAYGGCGGGGGATCAGGAAGAAACTTCTCCGGGCAGCGCTTTCCAGTTGTGCAGCCTGRGGGTTCCTGCACCTTCCTCTGAAGCCAGTGTTAGAGATGGGCTACAGGACAAGAGGCCTGATCCACAAGAGCAATTCTAATATCTCCAAGTGCCTGTCCCCACCCCAGCCTTCTCCTGAAGCAGAGGGCCCATCAGATGGAGCCAAGTGCTGCCTCCAGTACAGACAAGCACAGCAATTTAGTACCAGTTTAGTTCGTAAAGTTAAAGAAAGAAGGTGAAGCTGGCAGAGAATTATCATTATAATATCATATATTAKAATGTAATATATTATTATTAATAATAATTATCATTATTATACTTGGGGGAAAACTTTAGCACTTCCACCAGCTCCTATCTCTTGATGTTCTGCCATGGCTCTGGCAACACAGATGAAATTGCCACATGCCATGGAAACATGAGCCATGGGCTCACAAAGGGACCAAAAAACACAGAACAAAGCTAAACTTCTGAATGCCTGCAGCAAGCTTGAGCTCTGGACCTACTGTGTGTTTGCTCCAAAGCGACATTTGTTGAACATGTGCATATTTACATCCAGACATCTTCGGAACGTACAAACACCAGCAGCAATTATTGTGCCCCAAATTTTTTCTTTTTGCCCACTTATCTATACCTGTTCATGTTGACATCAGAGGTGGGGAGAAGAAGCCACCTTGCTTCCTCAGCAGGACACTGTCTTCTCGTTTGATACTCCGGGAACATCATGGTTGACTGCCTAACCTCACCTCTTGTTCCTGACCGCAGCCTGGCAAAAACTCTCTAAGAACAGCATGACTCAGTGCAAAAGTCACTTTTCTGCACTGAGCTCATTTAGCTGGTAGAGGGCCAAAAAGGTGCTCATTCACACTGCAGCCTGTCCAGCAAGTTATCTGAGTAGGAGCAATTACTGTTCACCTTCTACTCAGGAGACCATCTCCCTTCCAGCCCAAGCTCACGTCCCAGTGCACCTCCCAGAGGAGCCACATCTAACGTTCCCTCAGCTGGGAAAGCAATGCATGACCCTGCCTGTGGTGGCTGTCCATACTCTCTCTGTATGATCGTAAGAGGTGCCTAAGATGGAGAGGGAGATGGACTGTCCATGGGGCACGACTTGCTTTCCCTGTGATGGGAATCTCTATCCTAAATCTCTTGCCAGCATCACAGATCAGGGACCAGAACGGTTTCCTCATGACAGTAGGAAGGGGTGGGAAAGAGCATCCCAGAGKTGGGGGGGCTGAACTGCTCACAGAGCTTTGAGACACCGGCCCATTTAGCAGATGCATTAGGCACATCTCTGTGGGACACATTACTGAYAGAGTGGATTCATCAAGGTCTCACCTCTGTGTGAAACAAGGATTGGTATTTTCAGATATAGTTGCATTAATGGCAAAGGCAGCCACGACCCCTGCAGCAGGCTCAGAGCTGACCCTGGCCAAGGCAGATATCAGAGACCTCCACAGAGCAGACAGGGCTTATTTCTGGTTCCTCCTGTCCACATCACTGCTGTGAGCCGCAGTCTTGTGCCTTCCTGATTCATTCTTCCTCCCACCTCGTCATTAACTCTATTAGAAAGTTTTCTTACGAGTAGCTGCATCTTCACTTTATGTCTCTGATGCTTAGTTCAACAAGGACTTGATTTTTTAGAGGGACATGTTACCTCATCTGCACAATACATACAGAAATAACATCTGTAAAGAACAATCCTGCCTGGCCAATGGCCTTGGTCCAGTGGGTCAGAGTGAACCAGATACTGTGGGCACAAACACGAAACTAAGGGATAAAAAACAACACACCAYATGAAATGGAGAAAGGCTATTCATYGCTTTCAGTCTTTTCAGTCTGAACAACCTCAAGAGACATTTGCAAGACAGGCAAAGATACTGATCTTTAACTATGTGTGATTTTTAATCTAAATGTTAACYCCCAGTTAAAGCCAGGCTTTAGTGTGTTACATACTTTTTGTCTGCTCAGTGCTTCTCTTAATCACAATATTATAGACAATGTTCCAGTGGAAAACAAAACCAAAACAAAAACAAGAACAAAGCATAGCACAGATCTCTGAGAACTGATGTGTCTCTGGCAGATTAATGAACTTTTAGATCCCTGACCTCACAGATGTGGAGAGAATCTGTGGGGATTTGGAATGAAAATGTACAAAATAAGAGTTTACAAAATAATAACAACAAAACCCCACAGCAAATAATGAAGGAAAAACATTGAAAATCTGGGTAGCTGATGGACATAACATTTATGCTCTGATCATATTCCCTCATCTCTCCTCACCTGGAAGGCAACACCTAAGCAACCAAGATCACAACTTTAACTTTGACTTTCAGGACAAAGTCTCCATACAACAATACACAGATAATTGATGCAGCACGATGGAAAAARGGATGAAGTGAAGGAGTAGAGGAGGAAGAGTTAAAAGACTCAAGAGCAAGTTGAAGACGGAAGCAGCAGCCAGGTGAGTAAGAGCAGAAAGGGAAAAGATGGCCGAGGGAGAACTGGGGAGAGACACCCAGTTAGGACTGGGGCGGCTGGAGACACTRAACACATATTTGAATTAGGCACAGATGTGCCAGCAGAAGAAAAGGGAGTGCTGGAAAGATGGGGCAAGATTTTGAGTACTAACAAGAAATCAAAAAAGACGACATTTAAAAACAGAGCAGCATTCAAAAAGCCTAGATAGCAGCAGCAAAGGTGAGAGGGGTAAGAAGTCCTGGTACAACCATGCACATTCCACATGCAGCACAAGTAATACAAGAGCCATTCACGCATGGCCAACTCCTTTGGGTCACCCATCCCCTGTCGCTAGATCCTCCACTAAGAAACCACTGAAACCGCAGTGTAATTAAACCGGAATAGCAGAGGAACAGTAACAATCCGAGTGACTGGGGTGTAAAGCCAGAGACGTGATCTGCCAGGATTAGACACAACWGCTCTATACTGGACAAGCAGAGATACCTGATCTCTGGGGATAAAGTGCTTTCTTTGTGTCACAGAGGGCTAATGAGATTAATTAGCTAATCTTTGTAAAAGTTTTTGAAGTGACAATGGCCCATGTTAAGTATTTACATTATAAACCTGCAGCAGTCTCACCAGTCCTTCCTTCCAGTGGTGGTTTTCTGGGCACCAGTCCAGGAGCACAGGCAGYGAATCCCAGTTACTAGATCAGCCCAGTTCTCTCTCCCTGGGGAGAGCTCAGGAAAACGATGGGCAAATGGTCTTTATCAGCATGTCAGCTCAGAGACGGCAGCACGTGTCCCTCACTCTTCCTCTCCCGACAACTCCAAGTTTTCCTGCCTGCCTCCTGCCCTGGCRCCTGGCAGCTGGAGCGGCACCCAGCCGGGCAGGGAGCGGGAAGAGGTGGATGCTTCCTGAYAGCAACCAGCCAAGTGGGAAGTTGACAAGGAGGGGAGGGAAGCACAGGCTCTGCTTGACTCACAGCCCCGCTGCCTYGGCAGCTCCTGCTGCCCCTGTGCCGCACGCACACACGCTGCTCTGCAGCCACGTGCTTTCTAGGTTTTTTAGAGCAGAAAACAGTCCTAAACAATTATCCTTTCCATCTGTCCTGTGACCACATCCAGTGACTCTTGGTAGCCACTCTGCTGGAAAACMAGGTTACGTGCACGCTTTGCAGTGCCACAGCCAGGACTGGTCCAAGAGAAGATRAAATTTCTCTCTTCACTTTGCTGTGTTTCCCTCCTTCCAGCAGCAACCTGGCATCTCTAATGGATACACTCAGAGGTATATAAGCATATTGTGTGTTTTGTTCTCTACTCTTTTCAATTCTTCGTGTTCCACCTTGCTTTTCTGACTCTGGCTGACCACTGAGCAGATGCCTCCCTGGAACTGTCCCCCTATAGCCCCGAAGTCTCACACCTAATGGTGACAGTCAGCTTAGAGCCTGGGATTACTCACAGTAGAGAAGGCTGTGTCGCTTCCCACCTGCAAAGCTCCAGCGCCCCATTCATGCCACGTCCAGGGCAGGTACGTACCTTGGGCGTTTAATTCCAGACTCCATGCCAGGCTGATRCTGTTACCAGTACAACGTTTGTAGTGGGGAAGAGACTAAACTGCTTGTTGTTAATTGGAAGAAAGAATGGGGTGCAGTTTGTGGGAAGAGGAGGACCATAAGTCAAGGGCTGAGAATATGACTTTCCAAAGCCACTCCAGCAGCAACACAAGCTTAGACTGGTCAAAAGYACCAGTAAACTCAGAAGATGGTTGCGTCTCTCTTGGAAGGATATTACTTTACAAGGAAAGAAAATTCACATTAGGAATAGCAATCCTTCTCTTGGAGAGGTAGGAGCTAGGATGCTGCTAATGGCRTTTCAGAACAAAGCTCTGAAAGGCAGCATGCTCAGATGTCAGCCCTCGCAGATAAACACAGCCACGTTGGTCCAGTGCCAGAAGCACGCAGCCCACTCTCAGTCAGTACCTGAGGCAGCACACAGAYGCTTAGGCTGCAGGACAGACCATCGTGTGGGCAAGGGAAAGGACTGAAAGTGCTCCAGACAGCCTCATGTCAAGTCTTGCTGTCCTTGCAGGTGCCATCAGATGCCAGCCCTGACAAAAACAAGGCTCTGCTATCCCTCCCTGCTCCCTGCATAACCTCTACTGCTGCGAAATCCCCAAACCTGGGWTTTCAATCACCAAAGCACTGGATGCCATGCCTGGACTTTTTTCCTTGATCCATTATCCAGTCAGCCTCCATCCTTCCCTTAAACACTTGCTTTTCTTCTCAGTGTCTCCAGCAGCACTGTTGCTACAGCCAAATGAATGGGATCAAGCCAATAAGCATCATGCATCTCTTAACAGCCACGCAGACCCATCAGCAAAGGTACTACCTGTAAATACCAGACAGATAAAAAGGAGGAATCCAAGATTTCAGGACAAAATCTACAGTGCTCAGAGATCAGATCCTCAATCGTATCTAGCAATAGTCAATTTTTTCTCTTAATTTAAGTGGAGTGGGAAACATCTCTTCTCCTTTTCATAAAATAATACACTTGACCAGCTGTGTCTTGCTGGGCATGGGGGGGTAGGTGGGGGGGAATGGACGAACAGCTCCTTATCGCCCCATAATGACTGACTTGTAATAACATGCCAGATTTTTTACTTTAAAACAAATCTCTCCTGTGATAAAAAAATTTTATCGTTCCTCCTGTTCCAGTCTTTTTACTCTGGAAACCCCTTCCTTTCCAAACCCTACAGATTCYCTGTGTTCATCTCCCACTGACCTGTCTCTGGTCCCCCAGAACCCTCAGCTGCCGTGCTTGCAGCTAACCTTCCACATCATCCCTGCCCCACAGTCACCTCCCCATCTCTTCCCACCTGCTATCACTRAAATATTTACCACTTGCTGAAGAGGGGGGTGACTTCTAGGAATAGAACAGCACTAAATAAATAATGACAGAGAGAGCAGAGATGGGCCATTTGCCTGCAAGAAATTTTGATTAGGAAGTAGAAAGCCTTTTAAGAATGTCTCCTCCATGGCAAATTACCTTCCCCTCCGTTATTCTGTCCACTTCTTTTCCGTAACACAGTCACAGTTTCCAGACATAATTCATTTAAATATCAATGTTTGGGAGATGAGTAGGGAGCATCAGCACAAATTTTCTCCTGGGTGAAAAAAGGCTATTGTTTA